>CM064527.1:40137015-40252217 GCA_032716605.1 Paralithodes platypus | reverse complement strand
TTTATGGAAGGAGTGAATGTTTGTTATTTTTAGAGACCTGAGAGTCAGTAACGAAATACTGGATGGTGCAAAAGCAATTGATGCTGTTCTTGCATCCCGTGCAATTGATGTAATCGAAACAAAATAGATGAGGAGAAAATGTCGATGAAAGAGAAAAGAACAGAACACTCTGGCTCCAATACATGGACATGATTTATATACTTAGGCAGTTTATTAAAGCAGAGCGTACAAGGAACTGGTTGCTTCACCTGCAGGCAGTGCAGAATATGTTACCCTTCTTTGCAGCTGCTGGCCATAGACATTGTGGCCATTACACATAGTCTGCATACTTCTAACCTTCAGATGATGGAGCAACTTAGAGACCAGCATACTGATGTTTATAACAAGTTCATGGACGGATACCACGTTATAAGAAGAAGTGATTGTTACTGGGCCGGGCTGTCAACAGACCTAGTCATTGAACAAGTGCTGATGAGGAGCCTAAAGACAACTGGTGGGTTGACCACGGAAAGAGGGATGACAGAGATACAGCGATTAGTCTGGATCATGTCAATGCCAGCATGTGCAGAAATAAACCAAGCGATGCATTTATTTACAGGAATCAACTTTGAAACTAGTGAACAACACAAAGACATGGGCAGTGCTAGACAATTAAGGGATGTCAAAGACACATTCGTGCTTCTTGAGGCACTCGAGGAATGGAATCCCTTTGTACCTGATCCCTCTCTATGCAGCATTGCTAATGGTGTCCTTGCAACAACATATGTTAATGTAGACCAAGCAAAACAGGTTGGAAAGGGAATGCTGAATGCAATGAAGGGCCAACCTGTGAAAGACTACATATTCCGTCGGAATGATAAGGCTACAACCCTGGCATGCCAACATTCAATATCTGTTCATGGTGAAACAGTGCAAGTTGACCCACAGCTGCTCTTCCAGAGACTTAGTGTTTGCCATTGACAAGCATGAAAATCCGAAGTCTGTATTTGAGTATGAACTATGCAGTTATCCTCCAGCTCTATTTGATTCGTCAGCTATTCCAAGACAAGCCAACAAAGCAGTCCTTGCAAATACCATGTGGGAACTATGCCAGAAGGATCGTCCTCACACAGATGGTCAGTCAGCAGAGCATACAATTGATCCTCAACAGAAAGAGCAGTCTATGAACTACAGTAGAGCATATGTACTGAATGGTGTTACATTACTGTAGCGTGTACCAAAGTCTTTGTCAGCTATATGTTGACTATGTCACCAAGAGATACCAGGGTGCAACAGTTGCCTTTGATGGCTATGAAGATGGACCCTCTATAAAGGATGCTACTCACCAGAGGAGAACTGGATCCAAAATTGGGCCAACAGTCAACTTTACGTCCAGGACAGTAAATAACCTCAAGAAATATTAATTCCTTGCCAACAAGACAAACAAGCAAAGGTTCATTAACATCCTTAGTGAATCCCTTGTGAAAGCTGGATGCAAAACAGTTCATGCAAATGGTGATACTGACGTTCTGATAGCACAAACTGCGGTTGAGTCAGCGAAGACAAGCGATACTGTGGTGGTGGGTGATGACACCGACCTTCTTGTGCTCCTCTGTTTTCATTCAGATATGGCAGCACATGAATGGGATGTTTGGGGAGGGATATATGTGTTTATGATGGTTATGGTGGAGTTGTTGCCAGTGCGTATTTTAATTGATTGTATTTCTGTTGTGTTATCATTTGGGGGGAGGAGGGATTTGGTATATACACTGGTGACTAAGTATGATATTTCTTTGTGTACCAGGGTGATGAGTCCACCGCCGCCGCCGACGGCCCGGTCTTGTCTAATGGTGGTGAAATCATGAAATGTAGGTGTTTTTTGTGTTGTGCAGAGTTTTGTTTCTTGTAAGATGTTGTTTGATGAAGTGGGAGAGTTCATGTTTCTTTGTGTTGATACCATCTATGTTTAATTGGAGAATGTTAATATGTGCACGATGTATGTTGGGTGCTGCTGCACGAGGATGGGCTGGGGGTGAGGGTGGGTAGGGTTGGGATGGGTAAGGTGGTGGTGGGGGTGGGGATTGGGGTGCAGGATATGAGGGTGAGAATGGATTAGGTTGGGGTGTGGTGTGTTTAGTTGAGGATGTGGATGGTATGGGAAGGTTAGGTGGGTTGGGGAGGAGAGGTGGATGGGTTTTAGGGGGGGAAGTGGATGGTATGGGAAGGTTAGGTGGGTTGGGGAGGAGAGGTGGACAGGTTTTAGGGGAGGGACTTGACTGGGAGAGGGAGGGGCATGAGGACCAGGTCCAGGTGTTCGTGTAGTGTTTCTTGGAGGCCAGTGTTGTGCAGGTGAAATTGGTCCAGTTCCCACATGAATTACAGGAAAGTGAACCCTTAGTGTGGCGACTCAAAGTGATGGGTTTTGAGCAAGTTGGACATGTGTATGTGTCGGTGGGCCCTGGGTTGCTCTCAATGTCCCTGGCTAGAAGAAGTCTTCGAGAAATGACAGCCGGAGAGTCATTTCTCGGTGTAGGAAAAATTGTGTAAAGTGTGTGTGGTGTGAGAGGTGTGGAAATTGCCCGGCGCGACCGAAGCCACTCCAAGGACCCGTGCCCCCAGGGAGGGGGCAAGGGATAGGTGTGACGGTTTGGCTCCCGAAGACTGCTCCCCGCGGCCGGCAGCCGGCTGTCCTCCACTGGTCGTTGATCTTGTCTCCGGCCATGGAGGGTCGGCAGCCATCCGCGGTTGGCAGCTCCGGGAGGTGATCCCACGGCGTAGACGCCGCCACATCAGGACCAAACCGCCTACTGCCTTGCAGGTTAAGCCCATTTGGGCAAAGGCTAGGCCCACAGCCAACAACTGTGGTTGGGGACTGGTTAGAGCAGGCACCCCACATAAAACATGCTTCAAACTCGCCCAATGGTGGCCCGCTGACGTGGAGGGACCTACCTCAGGCCCAGCTCTGGCCCCCTGGTGGTGCATCCTGGCCAGGATGACCTAGAGTCCTAAAGTGTATAGGGCATAGCGTCTCTACAGACTGACACTTTCTGCCTAGAAGTACAGGAGCCCGAACTCGGAGGTAGAGCACCGGGAGGCTGCCCTATCATTAGGCGCATAATACCGGGCCAGCCGTAGTGCCGTGTGCACGCACGGACTGCGTCCCTGCGGCTGGTTCTGGTGGGGTGTCCCGAGGCCCCTAGGTCCCACCCCTATTAAGATCTTGGGATGGCCTTTGGATGACAACTTCCCAGAATTGTCTGAAGCTGGATACCTGGGGATAGCGACCTCCAACATTTAGCAAAATACCAATCATGATTAAAAAAAAACAATCAGAGAAAACGTAATGTTTATAGAAGTTAAAAGGTTTAATGAGAGACTGATTTTACTAAGAATGAAAGTCGGAGCGGGAGCCATGGATAATATATCAGCATATGCCCCCCAAGCAGGCTTAGGTAGAGATGGCAAAGAACAGTTCTGGAATGAATTACTAGGGGTGGTTGTTGGATGCAAGGAAGAGTAGGTAGTAATTGTGGGAGGAGACTTGAATGGGCATGTTGGGGCAGGTGCTGACGGTAAGAGGGTGTGCACAGAGTACAGGGTTATGGCCAAAGTAACCTGGGAGGCTAATACATACTGAAGCACTGTGCTGCCTCGAGGATGGTGGTGTGTAATACTATTATTTAGGAAGAGGATGAGCCACCTGATAACTTTTGAATCAGGTGGCTCCAGTAGTCAGATAGTTATCTTCCTTATCAGCAAATCTGATAGGAAATGGGTTAGAGACACTAGGATCATACCAGGTGAAGAATGCATCCCCCAACACAAGCCCTTAGTGTGTGACATGTGCCTAAGTTAGAAAGAAAGTCCATTTGCCAAAAAGGAAAGTATGGTTGTTGGAAAAAGAGGAGTACAGAGACAGATTCCACAACGAAATGATGGAAATCGAAAGGAGAATGGGTGTTAGGCCAAATGGTGTCGATAGCAAATGAAACTTTATAGAACGCAGCCTCCTTGATACCACAGACTAAGTCTGTGGCAAAACAAAGGGGCCACCCACCTTCCACCTGGAGGTGGAACAATGATGGCGAAGCTGCAGTCAGAGAGAAGAAGAGATGTTTCAAAGTATGGAAGGAAAGTGGCAGCAAGGAAGAATACCTGACCACCAAACATAATGATACAAGAGAGGTCTACAGGGCAAAGAAAACCATGCAGGATAGCATAATAGAACAAGTTTGCAGCACTAATAACACCAATGGGGTTTATAAATTAGCTAACAATGTGACAGACGTAGCCAGGACGTCGTGGGTGTAAGATGCATAAATAATGACAGTGGCATGACTGTTTACACAGAAAACGAAATCAGAGAGGCGTGGAAGGAGCATTATGAAAGACTGCTTAATGTGGAGTTTGAATGGAACAGGGAACAGCTCAGCTCTGCAGTCCCAGTACAAGGCCCTCCTCCTTTGATAGGGTAAGACGCTGTTAAAAGTGCTATAGATAAAATGAAGTCCGGGATAGCCGCTGGTAGCTCCGGCATTGTCGCTGATATGCTAAAAGCAGCTGGAGATATAGGGGTAAAATTGACCACAGAGCTGATTAATGCTTTCATAAAGGAGGACAAATTTCTTGATGCATGGCAGAAAAGTGTTATAGTAATTATATACAAAGGCAAGGGTGACTCCTTAGACAGGGGAAATTATAGGGGTTTGAAAATGCTCGATCAAGTCATGAAAGTCAGCGAAAGGGTCTTTGAATGCATGATCAGGGAAAGTATTGCCATCAGCGACATGCAGTTTGGATTTATGCCGATTTTGTAGATATGGAGAAGGCCTTTGACCGAGTGCCCAGGGAAGTAATGCAGAGGGCTATGAGAAAACTTGGAGTAGAAGACTGGCTGGTGCGTGTAATAATGAGAATGTATGAGGGGTCACGGGCAGCAGTTAGAGTGAATGGGAGCCTGAGCGAAGAGTTCCCAGTGAAGGTTGGAGTTCACCAAGGTTCAGTGCTGAGCCCATTACTGTTTGTTTTAATCCTGGAGGCGAGGGCATTTAGTACAGGACTCCCATGGGAGCTGTTATATGCAGATGATCTAGTTCTTATCGCAGATAGTACATACATACATACATAACATTTTAAGACTGAGTGTTCCACACATAAGTGCAGTTTCAGTCTCTTGTCCTAATGGCGGCATTCCAGGCAACCCTGTTAAGGGCTGCTTCACTTGTCAAGTTCTTGGATTTGAGATCGGCGCATATAGTCCGATCCCAGGTCTTCCTCGGTCCACCCCTTGGTGCAGCTCCCTCCACAATCACAGACCTGCATTTTTTCACCAAATTTTGTTCATCCATTCTCCCCACATGTCCATACCATCCCAGTCTACTTGTACGCGTCACCTCGCTAATACTCTATACCTAAACGTCTCCTCAGCTCAACATTTGTTATTCTATCTTGTAGCCCGGCCCCACACATCCATCTCACCATTCTCATCTCATTACGCTCCATTCTGTTGACATCCTCTAATTTAACGGCCCATGTTTCTGAGGCATACGTCATTGCACTTCTAACACATGAGGCATACACCTTTCCCTTCAGGGGGAGAGGCATTCTTTTCATGGTTAGGATTGGCATCAATTCTCTGAACTTTCCCCAGCCACACCTAATTCTAGCAACAGTGGCAGTCTCGGCTCCATCACCGGCAGAGATGGTATCTCCTAGGTAACAAAACTTGCTCACCAGCTCCAAAGACTCATTTCCAAAATTCACAGCCACAGGATCATCAGTTAACACAAGCTCGCCTTTGCACACTACGCACTCAAATTTCTATATTTCTGACTTATCCTTCGGCAGGGGTCCCTATATTCTACTACAGCGCTTACTCCCATGGTGTACCCAACATCGGCAGATGCTACATTGAATTGAGTTAACGCCCACTCCCTTTCCACACACTGCACATGTGTATGCACCGCTCTTTTC
This sequence comes from Paralithodes platypus, assembly GCA_032716605.1. Classification (NCBI taxonomy): domain Eukaryota; kingdom Metazoa; phylum Arthropoda; class Malacostraca; order Decapoda; family Lithodidae; genus Paralithodes; species Paralithodes platypus. Next base: position 40,246,265 of record CM064527.1, on the reverse strand, counting down.
CACATTGCCTCGTCTCAATCTACAATGCATAACCTTGGTTTTGTTAATATAGACTCTTAAACCCTTGCTCGCCATGCCCTCTCTCCACTCTCTGAATTTAGCCTCAGCATCTTGCATACTGTCAGCTATTAGGACTAAATCGTCTGCATAAAACAGTTCCAACGGGAGTCCGCCTCTAAAAACTCTAGACAGTGCCTCCAAGACCATAATAAAGAGGAGGGGGCTTAACACTGAACCCTGATGGACTCCAAAACGGACTGCGAACTCATCACTCAGTACACCCTTCACCCTCACCGCACTTCGCGAATCCTCATACATCTTCATTATCACACGCACCAGCCACTCTTCCACACCAAGTTTCCTCATAGCCCACTGCACAACATCTCTAGGCACCCTATCAAAGGCCTTCTCCAGGTCTACAAGCACAAAGTAAAGATCCCTGCCTTTTAGTAAGTATCTTTCCTGTATCTGCCTGACTATGAAGATAGCATCGGTTGTACCCCATCCTGGCATAAAACCAAACTGCATATTATCAATAGAGATGCTTTGCCTGATCAAACCCTCAAGGACTCTCTCACAGACCTTCATGATTTGGTCAAGCATTTTCAGGCCCCTATAATTACCTCTATTTAGCACATCCCCTTTTCCTTTGTATATATTTACTATTACACTTATCCTCTGAAGTGCGCATGGGGGTAATTGGAAACGTCCCCCTGTGCTGACGTATTTGAGGTGTTTCCGTCACTAAAATATTCATTGTGCCATTAATAGCATTAATACTTATCCATATGCGCCTATTATGGGTTGATTATAAAGGTATTAACCCGAAACAACAATAAAACGAGTGAAAACAGCGTTTGGATGGTCAAAATCGGAGATATAGCCCGCGAGTTGTATAATGTATGGGTGAGGCAATCTGCTTTCCCGCCAATTTCCCCCAAGGCCACTGAGACACAGTCGATCGATACTCTCTCTCTCTCTCTCTTGCACTCGCTTGCTATCAGTGATGACCACACCCTCCAATCGGATTTCTAATGTTAGCACGAAAATATACCTCAGAATAAGGGAATAACAGGGAAAATAGGTGATAACTGAAGGAGAGGAGGAAAGTGGGGAAGGAGGGGAGGTAGAGGACTGAGATTTTGCATAGCCCAGGGGCCAAAAAAATAAAAAAAAATAAAAAAAAAAAATAAAAAAAAAAAAAAAAATTTGATGTCAAAAGTTGATTTTTTTTTCTCTGACTCTTAAGAGTCTCCCCGCAGTGCGCCGGGGGAACTCTTAAGAGTCTCCCCGCAGCTCCCGGGTTATGAGCCAATCCTTTGGGATTTTCTCATCTTTAATAATGGTGTTTATCAACTCAGTGACTAAGTTTACACCAGTCTCCCCTCAGGCTTTTATCATCTCAGCGACAATGTCGGAGCAACCTGGAGCTTTACCGTCCTTCATTTTATTAATTGCGTCGCCCACTACAGCTGGTGCTATCAAAGGAGGGGGCCCAGATATTGTTTTTCGATACTAAGCTGTTCCTTATCCCATTCAAACTCTACATTTAGCAATCGTTCATAGTGTACCTTGCATGCTTCTCTGATTTCATTTTCTGCATACACAATCTTCCCATTATCATTTCTAACACACTGTTAACCTACAGTATAATATCCCTACTGTCATTTTTAACTCGCCTAGCTAGGTTGAAGATCCCATTGGGATTGTCAGTGTTACACACTTGTTCGAGGACCAGGTCCTTAACCCGGGAACTGCCGGGAGACATCGTTAGGCCAATTTCCTCCAAGGCCACTGAGACACAGTCGATCGATACTCTCTCTCTCTCTCTTGCATTCGCTTGCTATCAGTGATGACCACACCCTGTAACCGGATTTCAAATGTTAGCACGAAAATATACCTCAGAATAAGGAAATAACAGGGAAAATAGGTGATAACTGAAGGAGAGGAGGAAAGTGGGGAAGGAGGGGAGGTAGAGGACTGAGATTTTGCATGGCCCAGGGGCCAAAAAAAAACAAAATTAAAGGTTACTTGTTATCTTGATTTAGAGGTCCTCATTTCCCAACCCCAGTACTGTTAATTTCGGACCCCCATTGGGTCGGGTAGATTTCAGATTACTTGTTCTTACCTATTGTTATTAAAAGTTAACTAGTGAAAAGGCCGGTTAGGTATGGATACTTGCTGAATTATTATGTTTATATGATTTTACTTTGGTGCAAGCTAAATACCTGGAGTTAGGCTACCTGACTGTCACCCATTTGGGAGTACAGTAGGCTATTATTAATTATTGTGCTTTTAGTGCTTATTATGAGTATTGATTGCTATGATGTAATTTTGTTTGACATGGTCTAATGTACAGAGTTGCATTGCAAGGGATGGAACGCTGTAGTGAGATTCTGGGCAGCTGATTTCAGGGGATAAGTGACTCGAGTTACAGTAGGAATAACGTTAAGCTTAGTTTGAGCCTTGTGTAGCACCCTCCGCGTCGGGCAGTGCAACCTATTATGTTTGACCATGACAATTAACTTTGATTTATGCCATTATTGTATTGATTTGACTAATATTTGTATGAATTAATTCTCCATAGATGTGCTGTGTAATTATGTATTTCCAATTGTATGTAGAGCACTGCTGAGTAACTTATGTACCTGTACTTAATAAGAGGATCTTTGGATGTCTTAAGAGATTATTTCGGCTCTGTACTGTAATGTCATAATTTGGTCTGTCATTGTATTTTTGTACTTATATTAGCTCATCTATTTTATACATTAATAGGAATCCATGTATTTTTATATTTTTATATTAGCCTATATTTTATACGGTATATATTTGTTTTAGTATTACTGTGTACCGTAATTAGGATATTGGTTAACCCTTTGGCCCCCATTATCAAGGATTAGATATATGTAAACAAACTGTTAAGAAGTGTTAACTTAACCCCCTGAGCCCCAGCGATGCAGCGTTTGCGTCCACAATGTATGTAACGCTATACCCCAGCGATGCAAATCATGCGTCCACCACTAAAAAATATATTATTCGGCTCGTATGGTAGGAAATGGCTTGAGAATTGGAGGGGAGGTACCGTGGAGTGTTGGCGAACAGGGACGGTATGCGTGAACCGGCCAGCCAGGCCGCACGGGTGGTGGTGGTGGGATTAGTGGCGCCACTTTACCCACTTATTTCACCACAAATTTGGACCTTATTTACTCCTGTCGTATGGGAGCTAGAGGCTTGAGATTTGTGTGCGACACTCCTTTGGATGTACGCATTACAATGCCATACTCAGTTGTCACCCTAGTGCTGCCGGGCGGGTGGTCATGTGGGGGAGGTGATGAAAAACACTGTACCCACTTATATCCAAACGACTTTCGACCTCATTTACTCTTGTCCTATGGTAGCTATAGGCTTGAAATTTGTGTGAGATACACCTTAGGATGTACACCTTACTTAACCATGCTCAGCTATCCCCCAAGTCCTGCCGGACGGGTGGTCATGCGGGGGTGATGAAAGACACTGTACCCACTTATCTCCCAACGACTTTCGACCTCATTTACTCTTGTCCTATGGTAGCTATTGGCTTGATATTTGTATGGGATATTCCTTAGGATGTAGGCAATGTATGGCAACCAACAAATCTCGGTTTGTTGGGACAAGGGACGTGCGTGACAAAGGAAAGTCAGTTTGCCCATACATCTCGCGAGTGCAACACCATGTCGGATTTACCACGCCCTTACCCACGCAGGGGAATATCCCTGCCCGATGCCTTGGCCATACTTGAGGAGAGTGATGTGCCTGATAGTGACACTGGATCATCAGATGACGATTCAGAGGACGAATATAGTCCCACTGTGGCCGAGTATGATGAAATGCATGAGGAGGAACCCTATCTCCCCATCGCTGAATGGTACGCCAGGTTACAACAAAGGGAGGAGAGTAGCTATCATTCCCCTGCTCCCCCCCGTGACATAGTGGACTCCCCAGCAAGTGAGGAAGAGGAAGATGACCCACACCCCATGGCCTTCCTCAACATTCCACCTCATCGTAGGGCAGAGAAGAGAAGAGGTGAGGATTTGGAGGGGGAGGAGGAGGGTGAGGTGCGCCAAGATCCGACACCACACGTGCCTCGCCGTGGTGCTCCCCCACTGCGTTTGCCTTCCCCACCACCCCTCATTGCCAGGCTGACACAACGCCACTTCCCTGAATATGTGCCGCCCACAGAACACAATGACAAACCCCAAAGACGGTGTCATGTGTGCCGCAACACGACACAGAGGGAGCCAACGAGAACAGATACCAGGTGGATGTGCACAGAATGTGATGTTGCACTGTGTCTCCCGGACTGCTTCAGGGAGTATCACACCCTTGACCATTTCTAAAACTGTACTCAAAGACTGCGATAAAAGACGCTATGAAATGTGAAGTGTGTGTAGAAACCTAGTGTAAATAATGAATATATACAAAGTGCCGAACACAATATGTAAGTGAGATTGACACTCAAATATACGTAAAACAGTGACGGACACCAATAAGTGTAATATATACTATTTCTAAGTCAAACGTGCGTAAAAGAATGTGTGAAACTCATATTGTATAACTATAAACATATGATAAAGTAATAAACTGAATAAAGAGGGGAAGAGACATGAAAACTGAATAAAGCAGAGGAGTAAGAGAGATTGACACTAGAAAAGGGAAAGTGTTGGTGGCGCATGTCAGTCAGCTGGGTGTGTGACAGTTCGTGCGTTCTGTTATTGTCCGAGACCATGATGGCCGCCAGTATCCATGGCAACGAGGACGCGCCACGCTCTTGCCACTCGTGTGCACTTACAAGACTTATATCTAAGCACTTTTCACACAGTAACTTCACTTACAATGATATTATGTGATACATGTTGCTAATATATGAACTATGAAGGCACACATGATGCTCGGGTGGTGTAAATAACCGTCACTCGAAAACTGGCCGCATCGTACATCTGCCATGCTGCCGCGCTCAACTGTGGCTGGCCCGGCGGGAAGTTTGAAGGCTGCCCGGCACCAGCTGATGTATGAGGCTGCCCCCCCCCCCCCTTACGACCCCCAAATGACCGAGGTGAGTATTTTTGTTTTGTTTTCATTTCTCACCTTTTTCTTCCATTTTAGCAAAACAACAATTTGGCCAAAACGGCCGGTCCCTGGATGTACATTTATTCTAAACTAGCTGGGGCTCAGTGGGTTAACAGGGAACCAGTTTGGGATGGAGTCGATGTGATGCTGATGGCGGAGAATCGGAGATTCACCCCTCCCATCGGCTGAGTGCAGGATGCTGAACTCGTGTACTGTACGAGGGTTCAAGGACCACAGGAAAACGTGTAATTACCCCCCATACCGCCAGGATGCGGTAGGCCGAAGAGACCTAAAGGCAAGCCAGGCCGGTACCGGTATCCCTCAGGATTGGGATTATAATAATGAGAGGAATGGGGCGGATACAGACAGCAAGATCCGAGTCCTACTCCTAGGTTAAGAGACTGTCCCCGTACATAAATGGATTTGTCCCAGGTTAAGCGTGTAGATATAATTATTGTACCAATGTCAAGAGTTGTAAACGGTAAATGCTCCATTTGTTAATATCAAGCTTAAGATTACTGCAATATGTTTGTATCTATCACCCCGCACCTATTTGGATCTAAATGTGTTGTCAGGATGGTAAATCGGAGCCGTCAGTATTAAATTGGCCTAAGAGTAGTACCAGTAGCCTAACCGAGAGTTAAAGTCTTGTCAACCAACCTTGAAGGTGAAGTTCTTGATTGCTCTTTGCTAGCCTCCGATTTATCCTACTGTCCCTATGTACCTGAGTAATGAGCATGAGTCACGATTGTATGAAGAATAAGAAAACCCTGGGACGGCCAGTTCACCTGAAGGTGGGCGATCAAATAATTCAAATGAATTACCGTTCCCAAAAACATCCATATGTGATATCTAGAAAGTAGAGAATATGCTAGGTCTCAGTGGGATTTTTGTGGTTCTTTGGTGTTATCATCGTGTCGGAGTTGCAGCATTTGCCCTTCCTCGAAGGATGTTGGATGTGGGTCAGCCAAACAGGGTTGTCCTCTCGTGAATTAGAATGCAGTAACGGGTTTGTCGTCATCTCTCCCTTTCTACCCTTTAGTTTCTACTTTCCACCTTCGCAGCTTAATCCTTCTTTTTCTGTCTCTCTCTCTCTCTCTTGTTTGCAGCAGAAGGGATAGTGAAAACCGAGATCCCCCCCCCCCCCGTTATAGTTGCACACAAGTACCTTATGCTGGGGGATACATTCTTCGCTCGGGATGACCTTTACATCTCGAACTAGTTTCCAGTCTTTCCTGTTAACCAAGAAGTAATCAATCTGGCTACTGGAGACCCCCGAGTTATATGTGATCAGGTGGCTCTGTCTTTTCTTGAACTTTGTGTTACACACAACCATGTTGAGTGCAACGCAGGACTCTAATATATATTCGCCTTCCAGATTTCTCCTTCCATAACCATTTCCTCCATGTACCCCCTCGTATCCATCTGCAGATGCTCCCACGTGACCATTGAGGTCCCCCCCCCCACGATTGTTATTTCATTCTCCGAGAGGCCTGAAATGACACTGACGGTGTCATTCCAGAAGTCCTCTTTTATCTCTTTCTGTAGACCAGCCTGTGGGGCATATGCAGATATCACATTCAGAATTCTTTCACCAACTTTCAACTTCAGAACAATGAGCCTTTCGCTAACTCTCGTAATCTGAAGCACACTTTCCGCCAGCTCTTCAGCCACGAGAACACCCACTCTTTTCGCTTTATCAGTCTCCACTCCCATCCAGTATATCCTATATCTTTTCTTTTTTCCAACAATCCACTGTACCCCATGCCTCTTCCAGAGCGTTTCCTGGGTACAGCAGACGTCCACTCTCCTCCTCTCACACATCTTAGCCACTTCATTTGCTCGCAGATTCAAACTACCAACATTCACACTAGCAAGTCTGAGATTGTGGGGGGCATTTGTCCTTGTGCTGTGCGGTTTTGGTTCATCGAACTTAAGTTTCTTTTTAGGTTGTATTGTCATAAGTTGGGTATTTTGGCTGGCAAATGAGCATCACCCCCCCCCCCCCCCCCCTCAGAACTCCGGTTCCAGTCTACCCTGGGACCATTCCCAGTACCTTCCCCCAAGATTACAAGGGGGTAGGATCCAGTGGCCTCGGTACGCCCCACCAGAACCAGCCGCAGGGACGCACCCTGTGCGCGTACACAGCACTACGACTGGCCTGGTATTTTTCGCCCAATGACAGGGCAGCCTACTGGAGCGCTAGCACCAGGTTCGGGCTCCTATACTATTGGGCGGAAAGTGCCAGTCCGGGGAAACACTACGTACTGTACCCTCTGGATCCATTTCGACCAGGTTGGGCCCAGGGCGCCAGAACCGGGTCCAGAGGGAGCGACACCCACCGCCAGTGTGCCGCCATTAGGCAACTTGGAGCAAGTACAATGAAGCCCTGTCACAGCACTGTCATATGGAGACAATGCCAGCGCCAATAACAAGGCTTCATTGTATAGTGATGGCTACTTGGTCCGCAAGTCTAACACCATCCCCCCTATTAGTCGCCTTGTACGACATGCAGTAGGATGCGTGAGGCATATTCTTTTTTTCCTCCACCATAGGTGAAGGCCCCCTGGGGGGAAGCAGAGGCAAAGTTCAAAAGATGGAGGGAGGGTATGGCAAATAAGGGGTCCATGAGTTAACATAGATAAAACAAAGGTCATGATTAGTGGAGTAAGGCGTGGAACTATGGAAAGAAGCGGCGACTATCCATGCACAGTATGTGGGAAGGGGGTGGGAAGTAACTCAATTCAATGTTGTGTCTGTAGTGACTGGGTACACAAGAGATGTAGCGGAGCTAGAAGACCATTGACAAGAATCAATGACTTTGAATTTCCAGTGTGCAAGGGAGATCTTGTATTAAATGACCCACCTGTCAGTGTTGATTTCGACAGTGTAACGCTGGACTGTGTGAATAAGTTCTGCTACCTGGGCGATACGGTTTCCGCCAGAGGTGGCGCTGAAGCTAGCTCTATTGCTAGAGTCAGAAGTGGCTTGGGAAAGTTTAGAGAGCTGTTGCCACTTCTAGACCATGAGAGGGCTCCCACCCCACCTTAAAGGGAAGGTGTATACCTTGTGTTCTAAGAGCGCGATGACCTATGCCTGGGAGACATGGCCAGTTAAAGCGGAGTATATCAATAGAATGGAACGGAATGAGAAGAGAATGGTGAAATGGATGTGTGGGGTTAATCTCAGGGACAGGGTATTGAGTCAAGTGATGCGCACGAGCCGACTTGGTTCGTTTGGGCATGTGGAGAGAATGGATGATCAGAACTGGGTGAAGAAATGCCGGACTGTGAACGTGGGTCGAGCTGCACGTAGGGGTGGACCTAGAATGGCGTAGGCTCGGGTACTCCAGTCCGATCTCAATATAAAGAACTTGACAACAGAGGCAGCCCTTGACAGGGCTGCCTGGAAAGCCGCCATTTAGGATGTGAGACTGTATCCACATTCTCTGTGGACAAAACGGTCTTTAAATTTGTATGTATGTATGCATGTATATACTGTATAAATCTAACCTATGTACCACAACGTATATAAAAGGAAAGTTTGATTTGATCTAAGAATCCATCCAATGTTCAGAGCATGCGTATCTTCATCACTATTTCAAGTAAACTGTAATTCTACATTTCTCTAGTGAATTGTATATGTTCCATTGTATGTTTATATTCCTCATTATTGTGTGTGAACTTATATTATTTTGTTTTTATAAATATAAGTGTTGTCTGTACCTATAGTATAACTTGCATTTGTATTTGATTGTACCTCTATATAGAATATTTAATTTTCCCCGTTAGTCGGACTCACCATTAAACAGATTTGTTCTAGCATATTAATAAAACATTTACGTAATTAACTATGTAATTATACATAATTATATTTTGTATTTACACAGCCCCTTTTTCGTATTAAGTAGTAGTATAAGTGTGCTGCTGAGAGTACAAGACATTTAAAATACATTAATATGATAACACAAATGCGATAAAGCACAAACTAAACCAAAACATTTAGAGGAAAGGAAAGAAGAAAGGCACATGAGAGGAGAGAAGAAAGAAAGAGGGAAAGCAAAGATAAAACATATTTAGAAGCGGGTGGGGGGGAGCAGGAAAGGAGGAGAAAAGAGAGGAGGAGGGCCGGCCAGGGAGAGGAGACCATAGGGAGTCTAATGTATCTAATTACTAAAGAAGGTTGGGGGGAGCGAGGCAAGGAGGGTACGAGGGAGGAACGGAAGGAAGAATGTTGAGGTAAGGGGAGAGGAGACAGTCAAGGGAGATATTATTGGAGACAGAGACAGGGTGGGCGAGAGAGAATAGCACAGTATGAGAAAAGGGATATTCTGAATATGTCAATATTCTGTATGGCATTACTGATAAGCAATATTATATAACATTTAGTAGGAGGCGATAGCACAGTAGATCGCGTGGTGGACTGCAGACCAAATGAACCTCAGACCATCAGTTTCCAATGTCAGGTTTTTTCTGAGATTATTATTATCATTCCCACAGTTCTACAAATATCCTGGCTACAAAGATACATCCAGAAAATATCCCCTATATCGTTACCAACTCGTAGCAAAGACGATGCCTGACCATATTTGAAGATGCTGTGAACGACGGTATAGCTGCTGTGAACGACGGTATAGCTGCTGTGAACGACGGTATAGCTGCTGTGAACGACGGTATAGCTGCTGTGAACGACGGTATAGCTGCTGTTTCCAAATAGATGCTGTGAACGACGGTATAGCTGCTGTGAACGACGGTATAGCTGCTGTGAACGATGGTATAGCTGCTGTGAACGACGGTATAGCTGCTGTGAACGACGGTATAGCTGCTGTGAACGACGGTATAGCTGCTGTTTCCAAATAGATGCTGTGAACGACGGTATAGCTGCTGTGAACGACGGTATAGCTGCTGTGAATGACGGTATAGCTGCTGTTTCCAAATCATGTGAAATGTATAAATAATGTGTTGTCATCTAGTGTGGCAGAAAGGAAGCAACCATCACCTTGAAGCTCTACTGTCACCATCTAGTGCGACACCTATAAAGCACGCAACATCCTCGCAAGAGTCACAGGATATTGACAGCCTACAGTCCTGAAGTTGGAACCAGAGGCAGTATACTTGAGATAAAAAATATCCTATTCTTCCATTTAAAATAATGCCATAGATAGTGGTGTCTGACATCTTTTGAGACAGCAACTAATGCCATATATCGAAGTGATGTGCTACTAATATTGCTGAACAATTTTAGGTTTTTTTCTTCATACTTCACACAGCTACTGTACTGATCGTTTAGGGTAATTAACGCCAAAATAGCCACTACATTTACTAATGTCATACTCGCCACTGTTATATAGCATAACAAAAGATAGTGTGGTTGTTTTTCCTAATGGAAATATACCTGGACTTTCTTTTTACATTAGCTCTACAAAGTCTATTACCATGATATATAAGGTACTATTGTCTGGCCTAAATGACATTTTTCGCATTGAATATCGACTATTCAGAGTTATATAATTATCAAGCATTTCTCAGGTTGATTCTACGCATTTGAATGTGGCATTGGTAAATTTGTCTTTTAGGTCCAGGTTTTAAGCTGTCAATTGTATGGACCATATTATTAGCTGCATCGAATAATACCTGCCAATATGTTTCATACATGCGGGAGATTGCGTAATGAGACCTGTCCCAAAGAAGGGTGACCGCTCTCAACCCTCCAACTATCGTCCAGTTGCTCTCATCTCTTGTATCTCTAAAGTTTTTGAAAATATTCTTGCTTCCAAATTTCTTAAGCATTACTCTTCTCATAATCTACTCTCAGATCGCCAGTATAGCTTCCTTAAAGGTCACTCTACTGGTGATCTTCTCTCATATCTTACTAACCCTTGGTCATCCTCCTTTCGGGACTTCGGTGAGATCTTTTCTATTGCACTTGACATATTGAAGGCCTTCGATAGAGTCTGGCATAAATCTTTAATTTCTAAACTACCCTCCTTCGGTTTCTATCCCTCCATCTGTGCCTTTATCTCTAATTTCCTTTCCGGCCGTTCCATAGCTGCGGTTGTGGACGGCCATCGCTCACTTCCTCATCCTATCAACTCTGGTGTTCCTCCCATTCTCTTTCTAATTTTCATAAATGATCTTCTCACTGTACCTCCAGTCCCATCCATTCATACGCAGACGACTCTACCTTACACTACTCATTTAGTTTTTCCTAAACGCCCCAGCCAGCAATCCCTCAAAAACAAACGTAAATGAAGCCATGCAACACTTATCTTCTGATCTAACTACTATTTCCAATTGGGGCATAGAAAACCTTGTTGCCTTTAATGTTTTCCAAGACCCAATTTCTTCATCATTCTACCTGTTCAGAACTCCCAGAGGACTATCCCTTACAATTCAACAATACAAAAATATATCCTTCATCTTCTCTCAATATTCTCGGTGTGTCTTTTTTCTTCTGCTCTCACTTGGAAGGACCATATTAACACTCTTGTTAAGGCAGCCTCCCAGAAGCTGGTGTGCTCAACCGCCTCAAGGGGATCTTTACCCCTGATGAGCTTTTTTGCTCTGTACAGGGGCACAGTGCATCCTTGTATTGAGTATTGTTCATATGTGTGGGGAGGATCCTCTCACACCGCACTCCTAGACAAAGTAGAAAGGAAAGCCTTTCGTATCATTAACTCCAGCACACTCACCAACTCTCTGCAATCTCTCTCTCTTCACCGCAATGTTGCATCTCTCTCGCTATTCTATTGCTATTATAATAATCAATGTTCCTCAGAGCTTTCCCAGTGTATACCACCTCCTCTACGTAAGATATATAGTACCCATCTTGCAACACAATCTCATCCCTACTCTGTGCAACTCTCCAACCCAAGAGTGAAACATTATTGTCAGTATTTCTTCTATTCAACAGCTGAGCTCTGGAACTCTCTCCCAGAATCAGTCTTTCTCTCTTCCTATGACTTAAATTGCTTCAAACTCCGTGTGTCCAGGCATTTTGGCTCGAACGTCCCTTGATTTCTGCCCTGTCACTCTTTCAACTCTGGGGGAGGCACTCGATACAGGCAGTACTGCCTTTTGTCTCCCTCACTCACATAGACACAAACAAAAAAAAAAAAAAAACAGAGGTAGTGATATTTACCTAATAAGGCATTTAGTACCTAGTACATTAGATATAAGACTAACCTATTTCCCTATTTCCAAAAAATGGCAATATAGAAAGATAACGTGAAGAATAAAAGAGTCAACCAGAATCTACCAGACTTGTCTATCAGCATCTACCAGTCTATAATCAACCAAGAACTACTGTATATCTACCTATATACATACTATCACACCTATTCACCTGGTACTCATCTGCCTACTGGCATAGTACTCACATCACTGCCTTACATTAACTTAACCTAGCATAACCAAGACCTGGTATGTTGGATACAAGACTATCCCTTATCTACCAGCTAGTATGCTACGTGTCCCTAGTAGCTAGTACGTGGGATACAAGACTAACCCTTACCTACTAGGTAGTACGTGTTCTATTAGGTGAATAATGCTACCTTTTATATATATCGCTTATTATACATTTCCTGCATAAATTAAACATATCGACAGGTAGTATACAATGTGGCTAGAATATTATGGTCGATAATACGACAGCTTAAAACCCGGACGTGAAAGACAATATTACCGTGTTATATACAAATAGACATTTTCTATTCATAAATTACATAGACATATGAGTAAAAACAAAATAAAAACTAATTAGAAACGTCTGTCAACTCTAGGAATTGTCGAAGTGAACTACGAAAACGTAATTTCGGACTTACAAAAGGTATGTATTGTAGTGACCAATGATACAACATATTCATATAAGGCAACCAGTGAGATCAGTCTATATTTATATTCCATAAGGTTCGAGTTGGTTTACATCAAAGTATTGTGGTAATGTTATAATCTATATACCTAATCAAACCCATATTATACCAATAGCACGGGTAAATAATAACGAAAACTTGGGTGGTTATCTTTTTGTGACCATTTTAGTAATTATGTATTTGGTCAGTAATATTCATTAGATGTGGATGAGCTGTAAATGTGAAAAGGAACACCTTGAGATGGTTTGGCAATGTGGAATGTATGGGAAGCGAGAGAATGACTAAGAGAGTGTACGAGGCGAGGTAGAGGGACAAAGAGGGAGAAGCAGACCAAGAGATAGGTGGAAGGATGGAGTTGAGAGGTAAATGAAAGAAACTGGTGTTGGTTGGCAGAAGGGGTGTTGGCTGACAGGGTACAGAGGTGCTTGGGGTGATTCATTTGTGGCCACCCCTTCGGGGATCATGATATCTGGCAATAGATAGATAGAATATTCAACGAGGTAAGATAAGATCATTAACATTTATTTCCTCACCTTTACGAATGAAGCAACCCACAGCGATCCATTATAATTTTTGTATAATGTCTGTAATAGGAATATACAAATCACAGATCATACCCCAAAGAACTGAGATAAACAATCTTACACTATATGCTTGGGATTATACCTGTATATAGGAAACATTATCCCGGGAACGACGCCGAGACTCTTAACCCTTGTCTAGCGGGGGGTTTTGGGCTTATTTGGGCATATTCAGGCCCTCCTGCATGATAAATCAAGTATCTACATGAATTTTTTTTATTTAGCAAAAAACTAGGCGCTAAAAGCTTCAAAATGAGACCAGAACGAGCTACGTAGCACTCGTGGTTCTCATACAGTGATACCAGTAATATGGGAGTTTAGCGTATAGCGGCATATTTTTCCCAGCTATTCTCACTACTTGCTACACTACCAGCCTCTCGAGAACACAGGGAACATGAGTTAATGGACGGCGGTATATAGGTATATAGGTATATATAATAGGTATATAGGGTCAACCCACGTGTGGGTACACCCAAAAGTGAAAGTCCCTGCATAGGGTTTACCCCCTACTCCTACTACCCCAGAAGGTAGGAACGGGATGGTCCGTACCCAGTCCCCCTTACTAATCCTACCCCAGGCAGAAGGGACGGGATGGTGCCAGTCCGTCACCCCTTCCTTCCCCTACCCTATAATGGAGAAATTAAACAAGCAGGCCCCCCACTCACACCCTACCCCAACCCCACACAGGAGGAAACCGCCGATTACAACCATTGTTTTCCACGAACACAGAATAAAGTAACCTTGCAACGAGGCCGAGACCATGTCAGGAATTGGTAATCTATAATTATATTCTATATATGCCAGAACAATGTTGCAATACATTATCTGATTTTACAGAATGAAGATCATTTACACTATCTGTCACCTATCCGTAGTTTGACACACAAGGAGGTAGTAGGGTAGTAGGGTAGTAGAAGGTAGTAGGGGTAGGCAGCCCCGCCCAGGGAAGTACTACCGCCAAGGTTTCGGGAGACTCAGGGAATAGCCTGAATTCCATTTTCTCTCCCAGGCCTTGGTAGCTGGATACATATCTTTCTGCCTCACACATCAGGGGTATCAGGAAAACCCTCTTTATATAACATACACATCCAACTTCACGACATTGCCCTACATCGCTATCCTCTATCCATAAAATACTACTCTTCCCACTACATATCATACATGTAACACCATACACTTACCTTATAAATATGGCAGTACAATTGTTAAGAGCAAACCTGGTGGTCCCTCGGATATCCACCCCCGGCAGGGTTGGGTTATTGACACAGGGCCCTCCCGGTCGTCATCATGCGACTGTGTCAAGAGCATTGCAACGTCCCAAAGCTGCTTGTCAGTACAGCTATTCTTTAGTAATATAAGGGGACTTCACTCTAACATCAATTCTGTACACCAATTTCTTCAAGCAGAATCCCCTACTCTCCTTTTTTTGACAGAGACTCAAGTAACATCCACATCTGACACATCTAGATTTAATTTTCCAGGTTATCAACTGCTCCAAAATTTCAGACCTAAAGGTGGTGTATGTTGCTTCGCAAAATCTGAAATTGCCCTGGAGGAGGTTAATAGTTTCAATTGTCCCTATTTGATTATCTATATACCAAATTAATTTCTGCTGGTAAATTTAAATACATATGTTGCATCTACCGATTCCCCAAATACTCCTCCAGAGCAAAGTCTTTTTTGATTCTCTGTCTCACAACTCAGTGTCCTCAACTTAAATGCTTCTTCTGAAATCACGTGTTGGGTGATTTTAATGTCCATAATGTTGAATGGCTCACTCATTCAGCCAGGACTGATGATGCTGGTCTTGAATGTGAGCTATTTGCGACTCATTTAATCTAATTCAACTAGTCGTTATAGACTGCAGCACCGTTGATTCATTTAAACTCCGCTTAGACAAATATCTCGCATCAACCCCGCGATTGACTGTGTTTGTAAATGAATAACTTTATTTTATCCTCCCCTCAGTTACTAACCCATATGTCCCCTACTAACTTCCTAGTCCTGCCACGGACATTAGTTCCAGGGCAGTAGTTCCCTTTCCAATGTTCCCTTACCCACTCTAAATGACTGTTTGGACACTTGATCCTCAGTGTTTTAGAGGACAAGCAGCCTAGAAGGGTCACTAGATCTGTTGTTGCTTGATTTACTTTGTACTCCTTTGTACAATTATGATCACATTAGCAGGCTGCTAGGAGATGCGCAGTCTCCCACGAAAGCCCTGCTTCTCTCCAAGTGAGAACACTCATAAAGTATAAATAATATGATTATATTACAAAGTTGACCTGACAGTTTTTGTTTAATTGGTACAATTGAATAATGATTTAAAATATATGTTTACAAATTTGATAGCATACCGCCCCTGAAATATGCAATTACTTTGCAGCGATTCTTATGTATACATCATTTTATGGATTAATATGTTGCCCAGTTAAATTCCATATAAATGTATCATTTCAATATTACTTAAGATGTAACAATCACGTAGAAATTCCTTTTGTCCTTTCTACTCAATCTCAATTATTCATACATGTCAGAGGAGGTCATACCGGTATGTGGAATTCCCTACCAAGGAATATTATAGAGGCTATTTCCTTTGAATCTTTAAAAAGATACTTGAAATAATACTACATATCCCATTACTCTAACGTATGAATATATCTAACAACTACATTAAGTATTGGAATATATAATAGGTGTCCACCTCTTTGTGATTATAAATATTTAAGGTGATCTTTAGACAAGGTTATTAATGTTTTTTGTTCTTCTAATGCATACAAGTTTCCTTAGTTACACTATTGTAGTTTTGTATATGCTAATGTAACAGGTGATTGCTGAAAAGCGTAGCGCCTAATTGGTTCAGCTAATTTGTCTATAAATTAGTAGTAAAAAGGTAATAAATTTACCCTGTATGTGGAAGTCAAAGGTGTAATTGAGTTAGTCTTTACCCTTTCAATTTCCACAGATCCTTCCTAAGCTGTATAAAATCGTCTAATGGTAGCTAGAATAAACTGTGAAAACGCGTGATGATCCTCAAAGGGTTATTACCAGTAATATCAAAGAGTAGGGTATGCCTCTTACTCGGACATGCCTCCATTCCTTGTGTTTCTCTCCTCTCTTCCTCTTGCCAATTTTTTTCTTTCGGCAGGTTTTCTACCTGCCAAGTTCCTTTATATAACCCTCCCTCTCTCATTTTTTGTGTGAGCAATATACATTTTGTTCTCTCTCTCTCTCTCTCTCTCTCTCTCTCTCTCTCTCTCTCTCTCTCTCTCTCTCTCTCTCTCTCGCTCTCTCTCTCTCTCGGCCTTCTTTTAATATTCCTCTGCCATACTTCCTACATTATATTGGCTGGCATTCCTATTCCTACTGTTTATCTCCCTCTCTGATCTACGAGACGCCACTAACTGTAAGGAATACAAGGCAGGTTTGATGCTGGGTAAGGCAAATGAGTAATAGGACTGAAATATTCATAATCTAGTACATCTAACTAATGCTAGTTTATATTCTTGGTATTCACACGATTAACTATTTACGATGGTAATATACACTATTCCTAGTTAGTATGCCCAAATTTTTGAAAATTAACCTCACATAGACGAAAACCAATTTATTTTGCTTCGTCTCTCTCTATACCTGAACTACCCTAGCTATCCCATCGAATTTCCTCCATTTTAGTAAGTCGTGTATGCCATCATTATATTAATATATTTATGTTTCGGCTTCATTGCATATTTGTTTGAGTTTTCGTTCAATTCTATCTTTAAGAGCTTCTTAACTTGTATGCTTCCTCACAAAATTCAGTGAACACTTCCCTCATCCCTTTTCATTCCTAATAATTTGTTCTCCATATATTTGTTCACCTTTTCACAACTAATACTCATCTTCTAACCATAACTCTTACAAGTCTTCTAAAGCACTTCTCTATAATTTTCATGATAATTATATATTCCTATTAGATTTTCCCTTCCATCCTTTGTTTTCTCTCACTCCATGTTTTTCCTTTTAAGCTTCTATGTCCGCTTCTTGTCTCTCTTCCCTCTTCCTTCTAATTGCCTTTCCCTCCCTCCCTCCTTTATCCACTTTCCTTTCCACTCCTGATATTCCACTTTTTACCATTGTCCCCCCTCTCTCCGTTATCTCTGTTCCCCATTCATGTTCCTGGTCTCATCACACTCATATGTTTGCCTTATATCAACTTTATGGTTTCTTCACTATTGATATAATTTTTAATATAATTTATCGCATGTTTACTTCGTCTTTCACCCTGTACATAGTCTTCATTCACACCTTTATCTAATTATTTATCTCTTTACTATACTGTTATACGGACTGTTGTCCTTATTTTCCATCCATAATCCTCCTTTTTACGATCATTAATAACCTTCAATTTGTATATACTATATACTCCTCTTGCGCCTCTTACTTTGCACTCTCTCTTATCACATGACTGTGTTGCTGCTTTTCTTCTTGTAGTCCTTAAGTTGTCCCCTTGTCTTTCTCTTCTCCACCATACATTTGTTTTATTACCCATGGTCATCGTTTCCTTCCTTGCCCATTGCATCAATGTTCACACCATTCATTCACGTTAAGCTTCTCTCTCCCTTGCACTCACCCCTCCTCCCATTAGCGCGGCCTCCAAGCACCCCATAACATAACTCCCACTAACGACCCCACTCCACAGATCCCACCCCGTTGGTCTGAAGTGAGTGGTTTACTGATTCACGAAACACAGAAAGGTCGCCTTGTTCACCATGCACTCTCAGTTTTAAAGCCCTATCACACATACTTTAAAATGCATTCGTAATACCCCTAACCCCTCACTAACTCTTCCATTCTGGTAAATATATAGACATATTTCAAAATTAGGTTGTAAATAATGATAAGGGGGGATTTTCTGGACTTCCTTATCCTTCATGTTTAGCCCCATTAGTTCTTGAGATTTTAAGAAATTCACCCTATTTGTTTGGCGATTTTAAGACCATTCGTGCAATTTAGGAGTCGCTTTTCGCCTGGCGAGCGATATCAAACCTCGATTTAGGAAGAACCGACCGGCCGGCTCATTTTTTTACCGAATAATGCACAAAGTTATCTCGAAGGGGGGTCTTGAGGGTATTTATTAAACACTCTGTTGTCTAAACCTTTCCAAGGATTTTTGTTTGAGTTTCTCATCCATCATTTACGATCCTTCCCACACCGTCATAAAGACTTCTACCACAGTTTACCAATGTTCTTGCCACCATGCTGACTTCATATATCTGACACCAATTCTGACACATTAACGAAACAGAGTTCAACGGATCGACCTCGCAACGAATGACAGATGTTTCAGTTCTTGTGTGATCATTGCATTGCTATACTTTCTGGTCTTTACCTCAGCGATGTGAGAGTACTAACTTATATCATGCAGATGAAACCATGCAGTCATAAATTTGTCAATTTTGTATGTTTATCCATACAACAATGCTATCTATATCAATGTTTCCACTTTACACTATCTACTACACCACACGATCTACACTGTCTTCTACCACTTAGCCATAATCTGATCTACATACATCGATCCTGGCCAATTCTCCCCCCTACACCGACCACCATTTGGTAATTAAGGCCATCCCTGTGACCGCCCCTGCCAGATCCCTAACCCGCCACCCCTGTCATCCGCCTGTCACTCTGTCAGGACCCTTCCGGAATCCTGTCACTCACACCACACAGGTATGAGGGGGTGGGGAGGAACGTAACGCAGGGGCTATATAGGGGAGAGGGAATGAGTGATTATGATATATGTGGGAATCAAAACTTGAACAAGGGATCATAATTAATGGTCATATTCTTAAATATATTTATAGTGAAATCCTACACATCCACAAGCAATATATATAAAGTGAAACTGCAATATAAAAATCAATATAATATTAAGTGACATCTAGCTCTCTTTCACAACTCAACACAAATTTCCCTTCTCTTTGTTTAATATAAGTTAACAAATGTCCTTCCCAAATATTTATGAATTCGTCCGTGAAACAGGGACCTAATAGAAACAGGGGCCAGAGCGGGGTAAGCGCGCAGGGACAGTAATGGTGTTGAGGCAAGCCTGAGCTGACAAGGAACATCATATATGCAGACACAGGAGAACGGTACGCGAGACTAAGAGTGGAGCTCAGACACTGAATCTCGCAAATACGATTGGGGAGTTTGGGACTACGAGTTGGGTGTTGCACATTGAGGAGTGTTGTGCGGCGTTGTGGTGTGGGCGATGTTGTTGGATTGCTGTGATGTAATGCAATATTGACACATATACTCGGGTCTCTGGTTTGCTGTAGTGTTGTGCCGTGGTGACATACTGACCACTCACTACAACAAGCGTACTGTACAGAAAAAAATTATTGAAATAGCTATAGAACATGTGGAGTGTTGATCAGTGTACCACATGCATACGCAAATAAGAGTGTGAAGAACTGTAGCACTGAGTATGTAAATTATATCCGATAAAACATAATGTACTTTGAAATAAATAATTAAGCGTGCAATAAGTATTACCTAGCTTGGAGCATAAACAAGATCACAGACACGTTTAAGTCTTGTGGTGGAGAGTAAAATATAAGTATTTGCATGCATGACCTAAAGCAAACCTAATTGCAGGCTATATGCCTGTTTTCCATAAATATATAAGCGTGCACCAGTACAAGACGATAAGCCATAGATCGCCAAATAGAAACATAACTCGAAGCATCATATCTTAAAACCAGATTTCTTATATTTCTGAAAACAATGACTCAGCCGACATTTGGCTCTTCTTAGTCCCTTGCCTAGAGATAAAAATAATGGAGTTTCCAAAGGTTTACGTTCAGAGCAAGTCGGACCGAGACTGGAATACGTGCTAAACAAAACGAAATGCTGTGATATATTTGAAGCCCTTTTAGGTGTGTGTGAACAAGGGACTGGAGTTATCGCAGACAGGCTCCAGTCCTGACGTTAATCTCGACTTACAGTGTGCTGGCTTAATAATCCATTAGGGTTGATAGCCTCTGAAGTCTTATTTTAACCAAAATAAAGAGTGAACTCTCCTAGATCTGTAAATAGAGTAGAATAGTTATGGGAGACACTATCCCTAACACATTCTTATAGGATAGAAAACATCACTGAAGGCAAATAATATCCTACTGATTGTAAGCTGAGAGAGAGTTCCGTGGTGACAAAATATATGTCCCTTGATTTTAAAACAATTCTTGTACGTACAGTGTGATTTTAATTGTTCTTAACATATTTTGTGAATTTCTAATGAGTTTATCATTTCCATCTTAATTGTTTTTCTTTCGCTCGCTAGTAGGCCTATATTGTTTCTTGTGTTAACACATTGCCGATACTATTTGCTTAAATTGAGTGCGAGTTTGTAAAATAATCATTTTCGTGTTTTAATTAACATATTTTTGTCCAAATTGTGGACTCTACCGAAATACACTTGTTCATAATTTTTTTTTTCGAGTTTCTTTTGATTTGAATTATGGAAGTTTGATTAATTGATATTTTCTTAATGTAATCTAGTTTTGAAATCATTCAAATTATTATTTTTTGTTTTCGTTCAGTTTTATTCTGAAGTTTCTTTTTCTTTGTAAATTATTTCCGAACGTTTTTTTTTGTCCATTTAAGTGTATTCGTTTCTGCCTTCTGGCTACAGTCAAGCGCTGTATATTTCGATAGATTTTCGTTCGCTAATTTGGGACTATTTTTGTTTAGGGATCTTTTCTAAGTTACTTGTTATTTGTTTTTGCCCAGCGAGTCTATATATTTGTTATATTTGCCTGAAACATTGAATAGTTTGGCTAATATGAATGTTGGATTTCCCTGTTGTGGCAGTATTATCATTGAAGAGGAAATGCTCTTGGAAAATATTTTGTTTTAGAGAGTGCTTTTGGAAACTGAAGATAAATATCAGAGCATATTGATTTTGTTTGTTCGTGGTCTTCGAGGAGAACGGCCATATGGAGAAGGAAAATATTAGTATATTCTGTTATGAGTTTATGATAAAATTAAATGCTAGGAATTAATTTATTAATATCTATACGGTCTATGGTATTTAATATGACTTCTGTGTAATTTTATGTGGAGATACATTTTCTTGATGAATAAAGTGTGTACATGTATGATTTATTAATATCTGTATGTTGTAAGGTATTATATATAACTCGACATGATATTATTTTAAGAGAAAAATTCTTAGAGGGGTTCGAGTGTGAATCCTTAGGATTTTCTTGGGGTTTATGGAATTTATTTTATAATTGATTTGCACTACCTTGTAATAATTTTATTTGCAACGTTGTGTGTGTGAATGTATTCTATAATTTCCTAAGACTGTCCATAGGAAATGCATTATTTTGAAAAACGGGTAGCTCCCGGTTGAAAAGATTAATTACAATTTTAGTTGAATATTCTGTGATGTTATTTGCGCAATGATTTTGTTTCCAGATTAGGAAGGTATTATATTACACACCACAGGATTGTGGCTTGCTGTGTTTAATATTGATATATGTCATATTCCTATAGATAGGATGTTTCTTCCTTTTAATTTTTGTTCATTAGATTTTAACTATTTTTATTTTTATTTTTTTCATTCGGTTTTATCGAATTTGGAAGTTTTATATTGTGTATTTTTATTATAAACTTGGATGGTACTCATATTACATACCACGGGATGTGGATCATTGTGTTAAATATTGATGTGTCTATTAATTTATGAATTTTATTTTGAGCAATGAATTTTGTTTTCAGAATTGGAAGGTACTCATATTACATACCACATGAGGTGGATGACTGTGTTACATATTGATGTGTCTATTTCCTTGAGTTTAGGCCTACATATATTTTTTTTGAGGGTTTGTGTTTTTGTTTATATATAAACTAGATAGTATTAAGACATATATCACGGGTTTGTGGAGTTGTGTTTATTGCTATTTGGTGGGTTTTCCTATGGGTAGGAATATTATTTTATTTTATTTTACTACCATTGTATATGTGTGATTTTTCCCTAGACTTTTTTTTTGCAGCTGTATATTTTAAATTTTCTTCTTATTTGATATCAATATATTTCTTTACTTTGTTACTCGATCTACAACAGACACCATAATTATAATATGTCTTTGTTTTTGTTCTTTTTGGGTTTCTTATTGGGATTTGTTTGAAAATAATACCTATAGTATTTTACTTTGTGCAATTTTTGTTTTTGTTCATTGTCTTTGCATTTGTGTTTGCTTTGTTCAATTTGAAATCCGTTCTTTATAATTTTACTATAACTTTTTATTTTATTAACAAAATACTTAACAAATTTCCAATTCCACTTTACATTTTTATCTTCAACTTAAAATGTATTTACTTACAGTAGGTGACTGTTCATCTTTTATTTTCATTGTAGCTTCATGTACTTACGCCTGCCTCGCTATTAGGCCTACCTTTGTATTCTGTAGTCACCCAGACATTGTTCATTTGCCAATAATGAATCGTGTTGCAGGGGGCTACGAGGGGACCATAGGAGAGCCCAGAGGTAATGTGCGAGGAATGGAGTTAGTTAGATTCAAACCTTACTCATTTTAACTGTAATTTGCCTAACTCTCATTATCATTTTAAGTGTTACCTTGCTGTGGGTAGCAAGACTTTTACTGGGGGCGTATTACATCTCAAGATTATACTATTTATTATGAATTCATTATATCCAACTATCATATCATTTTAAGACATTTTAGTTACTGTGTCTGTATTTGTGTGAAGAACTGTACATTTCAGAGGTCAACAGGATCATCCATTGTAACTCCTTGTCAGATTTGACATGATTCAGATTCTGTACACTCGCTAACATTCCGCTAATTCATGCATTCTCAACCACCATCTTGTAACTCAACACGGGTAGCCATATTGTACCTAGAAGGTGTGGCCCATAGGTGAGAAGGTATTGAGAGGAGGTAGATAGATTATATCCACAGGCCAGACAAGTCGCCTTTTAGAGTTCCCTCTCTATATAGGGAAGGCTAACTCACTTACTTAAGTGTTAGTACTGTATATTATTTTAGTTTGTACTTAAATATTATATCAAAGTGGTTTTGGATCAGAGACCTTTAATTATATTCCCTTTACCTATATCTATCAATATATAATAGGTATATGGTAATCAGTGGTGGCAGCTTTTATACCTATCTATTAAATCAAACAATCTACAAGCAGAGAACTCAGCCTCTACACTACAACTTTTACAATCATCATACAACCTACAGTAACCTATTGCTCATAGGAGACACCTTAAGTGTACCTACATCGAGTAAGAGGTTAACCCTTATCATAAATATAGGATCGTAACTCAAAACGTCCTAATACTCCTGTCTGGAGTTAACCCTATGAATACATTTGACTACTCCTAATAGTCTTACGTAACATACATTCCAATCTAGCCTTAGGTCCAGTCGCAGCCATTAACCCCTTCTGTACCGTCGAAATCCTTTTTATTGTATTCTTGCTACTATTAATCGATTTTATTGAGCTTAGGAAGGATCTTTAGCAATTATAAAGCTTCGAACTATCTCAATCAACCCTCTTTACTACCACAGATCCTTCGTAAGCTACATAACATTATCTATTCATGGCTAGTATACGAAATAACAGACGTCGCTGGTACAAAAAGGGTAAATGCCGATATACGCATTTCGAAGCTGTTTCAGGTGTAACTGAAACCCCTGATTCAATCTTTATCTAATATTTGTTTTTTTCGAAGGTTCTTTTACACTTTTCGAGGCTTCAGAGAATATAAAACTTAATGAGTTCGACTGTACACACGTGAGCATTAACCCTGCCTGTACCAGCGACGTTTATTAGATTTTATTGTAGCTATATTATTTTAGACGATTGAATGCAGCTTAGGAAGGATCTTTGGTAGTTAAAAGGATTGATTGAGATAGTTCGAAGCCTTGTAATTGCTGGAGATCCTTCCTAAACTGAATATAGTCGATTAGTAGTAGCCAGAATAGAGTAAAAAGGATGTCGTCTACGGTACAGAAGGGGTTAAGACGGTACACAATTTGAAGCTCCGAACCTTTACAACCACAAGTGTTAAAGCCTCTGATATATGATGATGATGGAACATTGTCAGGTCTCGTTTGGGTTAGATACTGATTCAAATGGATGCGGTGCTATTAAAGGGGGATGGGCGTATTTATCTGCTCATTTATGTATATGTATATTATTGCTTTAGTTTCCTCCCTAAACCTCCATCAAGCTTAACAAAACACCCGCCCAAGACCCTCCTTCAAGATTAATTTGTACATTTTTCGATAGAAAAATGGTCCGGCTGAAGGCCGGTTCCTCTTATATTACAGGCTCGCTATCGCTCGCCAGCAATATATCGACACCTAAATGGCACGAAAAGTCTTAATATTGACAAAGAGAGGGGGGCGAAAGGTCATATAATTGCTAAACTAATGGGCCGAAAATCATAACATCTGAAAACTAATGGGGCTAAACATGAGGAAGAAGGGGGACCAGAAAAACAACCCTTCTCACCTTAATGCTCACTATAAGTCCGTTCAGTATAGGTAGGCCATACATCGTGACCCCTAACCTTTGTTAGAGCAAAGGGGCTGTACTGTTTGTATCTCTTGAGTGGTTTGACAGCATTTGCCGGCGTTGTAAAGTCACTTATGAACATTCGTGGATCCCCTATGTTTTGTTGTATGCAATTATAGCCATCTAGCTTGATTTGTGGATGGAACGTGATTTTCAATAAATAGATAATATATCTTTGTAGTTAATGTATATGGATAAATTGGCTTCCAGAGATATACTTCCATAGTTAGAAATAGGTGAGGTCCATGAATGTTTATGAGTGACTGTAGAGTTGTCCACATAAGTTAGCTTACTTATCCACGAAGCAATACAAGACTATTTACACAAACATAAACATTAAATTATGATAGTAGTTGTACAATAATTGACTTATCTTCCATATCACACATTCTATAATTTATTGCACTGATAACATAGCCGTTAACATTTAATTTCCTTGTGACTCTTCAAACTGCTTATAGAAAAATACCTAGTCTTTGTAAGGAATCAATACCATGCTTTGATTAATTTCGGGACAGCTTCAGTATCGTAAGGCCCTAACTTGTGTCGTAGGGTGTACAGTCACTCATAAATATTCGTTGACCTCTTGTGATTATATATGCAAGTTAAGCCATGTGGAGTGATTAATGGATGAAATGCAGTATACAATAACTGGCAAACGTTATGTATTGATTTAATAATTTAAAATTATCGTCATAATTATTTCAGTCTTTAACTAATCACTTGCTAATTGATTAAGACACACAGTTGTTGGGTACCAATTACCAGATAACGACTATTTTTGACACTTTCTGGAGGTTGATTCTCATTCATTCCTGCTTTAGCATGAACAATTTAGTACACTCTAGGACAAACATTATGGCCCTCCCTATATCGTCTAACGACTAATATGAAACCCTGAAATACAGAATTATACTAGTTAAAGAATTTGTGGCAAAATTGGATTTTGTTAGAAATAGCATTATGTCCTAGAGTGCACAGTAACCCATATGCATTAATGGTCGTAACATATTAATTCTGCCGGATAGCAACAACAAAGGGCGTTAGCGTCCAGTAGGCTTGAGGGCAAGCTCTAGGGCATTTAATATATTATAGACTGTGTCCTAAAAGGACTGGGGTTCTCTAAAAGAGGCTCCAATCCTGACGTTTTTCTTGACTTACAGTGTGCTGGTTAAATAAATAACCCCCCGTTCTTTACATAAATCATCAATTACAAACCCCAATGTACTTGAATGAACTAATAACGTAGAAGGGTTAATAGCCTGTGAAGTCAAGTTATTGTCTGGTATTGATTATTATATAATTTATAATGTTGCCATGAACGCCTAAGTATGTTAAAGCCCAACTACTATGGGTTTCAGAGGCCGTGTTACATCGTTTTTCGGTAATAACTTAATATCAAGCAGTTGGATCAGTATGATATTTTGACACAGCTTTTTTCACACCATGCCCTAATTTTCGTCAATATAGAGCATTACCAAAAGTGTAGAAATAAGCCACTTGTGTCTGTCATGAGGTTAAAGTCACACATTAATGACTAAGAAACGAACAAGGCAACCGTGGCTTACCTGTGAGAACCACCAAACCATTATTGCTCCTCCATAAAACACGGTAGTTATTAGCCACCACCCAATAATACTACCGCCTTTATATTCAAGTCCCCGCCGTTAGGGAGCCACCTTGTCGTGGTGGCGGGGCTTGAAGCATGGCCGGTGGCCTCTGTTCCTCGGGGGGGGCCACAGCCCTTCTTAGGATTGGGGCCCGCCGGCCTCGTGGGCTAAGACCTCCCTCCTCGTTGGTTTCCAGAAGCCTGCGAGGTACCTCTTTTCTGTCTTTTTTCCCCCCTCTACCTTTTTTCCTTTTCTTTACTTCACCTTCTTCTATCGTTGCTGGCTGGACTATTCTTTATGCTTTGGTGGAGGGTGGATGTGGACGGCGTTCCCTTCCACCCGTAGAACTGTAGTACCTGACGTGCCCGCACGAGGGGAATCTTTTATCGTCAAATCTGGCCCTCTGTGCTGGACCCGATACTGACGAGTTGACCGCCTATTAGGCACAGGGGGTCGGGGTGTATATCTGGGATTGACTCCTGGGGCATGTACCTTGTCCTCTAATTTGTGGCTCCGTGGTGGGTGTGGAGCTTCTCCCGGATGAACCATGTTACCTTCGTCTTATGGAGCCTTCTTCTGGATCTTCGATCACCGGCGCTGGCGATGATATGGCTGATGTGTTTGTCTCTCCTTCCTTGCCCGTCCTCTCCTCGGTTGGTGGTAGATCTTTGCCTACCACTATACCGGGTCCTTTACCGACCCATGCACTGTCTGTGACCGTCCATTCGACCTCTGCTCCTCATACAGTTCCGAGCCTAGTCGAGTCGAGTTCTCTTGGCACGTCTACCTCCTCTACGTTCGCTTCCTCCCTAGCCGCTCACTCAGTTCCTGCCCCTTTGTCCTCTTCCGTGTCCCACTCCGTTCTACCTGATCGGCCCTCTTCCATTCGTCCGTTCGCTCTCTCCTCTGCTTCCTCTTCCACTCTTCTTCCCTCGTCCTCCTCCACTTCCTCAGTTTCTTCCCCTTCCTCTCGTGTAGTCACTTTCGAACCGTATCTCCCACCCGTTCCACATTCTTCTTCTTTTCCTTCTCTTCCCGTTCCTTCCGCTCCCCGCCCTCGTTCTTCTGTTATTCCTTTATCCTCACTCTTTGCCCTTGCTGACTTTATTAAGTTCTTCTCAGTCCCCGCCTCAGCTCCTCTCGCCGGAGATGACCTCCTGTTCCACCTGCGTCTCCTTCAGCAGGTGGGCAGGGATGTCACCTTCCACTCCCGCCATGATGACTCCCGTCTCGTTACGGTCCAGAACGAACGTCAGGCTGCTGCTATGTCAACCATTGTCGACTTCTCTGGAACTTCCATCCCAGCCCTTAAAGACCAAAGACTGAACTCTTGTACGGGTACCGTTCTGATCCCTCCTTCCATCCGTCTCGGTGGTCGGCAGTTCGCAGACTGTGCCGACCTTATTAAGTCTATTGTTGTTGCTGAAGACCATGTTGTGGTTAGTCTTGTCTGCTACACCATCCCACCTCGCACCAATCGCCGCCATCCCGCCAGTATCGCCAAAATCACGTTCGATGGTCGGTCTCTCCCTTCTCACGTTATTGTCGGCGGTACTCGCCTGCCCGTCACTGAGTCCCTACCTCGTCCTCAGCAGTGTCGCGGTTGCTGGCGCTTTGGGCATCCTGTTAAGTACTGTCGCTCTTCCGCTCCCGACTGCCCTAGGTGCCCACGCTGTGCACAATCTGGCCATCTCGTCGGTGACTGCCGGTCTCCGATACGATGCTGCCTAAACTGTCAGGGCTCCCATTCTGCTGATTCCCGAGATTGTCCCATTTTCAAATTCGAGTCTGAAGTTACGATCCTTAAGACATTGCACGACCTTACTCATTCTACGGCTCGTCAGGCAGCTCGCCGCCTGGGATTCTCCCCTCATCCGTTTTCAACTGTTCTATCTCCCCCTCCCGTCTCCTCCACTTCTTCCGCTCCCCCCCCCATTGCGCCTCCATCATCCTCGTCCTCCTCTCCCTCTACTTCTCCGGTTCCGTCGTCTGTCCCTTCTTCTCATCCTTCTTCCTCTCCTCCTTCAGTTTCTTCTGTCTCCCCCATCCCCTTGGCTGTCTCATCGTGTTCTCTCCCTTTATCTAACTCTTTTTCTGTTCTTACCTCTTCTACTCCTACTTCCGCCCCCCCTCCTTCCACTACTCTTCCTCGCTCCACTTCTTCCGGTTTGTCTCAACGCCTCATCCGCCAGCGCTCTCGTCCGACGCCGCCTCCTCGTTCTCTTCCTCCGTCCTCGTCTCGTAGTTCCAAGATTCCCTCCCGGCTTCCTGCCTCTTCTACCAAACTAGTTTTGAAACATTTGCCCCGTTCCTCCCTTTCTTCCTCTCCCGCCTCCTCTTCTAAACGCAGGGACCGCCTCCACAGTGTGCGGAGCCCGAGTCCCAGTGGGAAGAAGAAAAAGCTCCCTCCTCCCCCCCCCCCCCCTTCTCCTCTTTCTTCGTCCTGTGTCCAACCCCCCGATTCCTTAGACTTATCCTTTGAATCTTTGCCCAAGATTGAGGAGTATATTCTTTCTTCTCATCCGCCGCCTATTTCCGTTTCTGCCGACGTTCATCCCATCCCTTCTACGCTCCCCCCTACCCCTACCACTCTCCCTCCCTCCTCTGGCCTTCCCCCTCCCGGGCCTCTCTTTCCCGTTCCTCATCCTCCCGACCCTCATCCTCCCGTCCTTCCCCCTCCCTCCTCTCCCCTTCCTCCCTCTCCCTCTAGCCCTCCTATCTCTTCTTCTCCTTCCCTATTAAGCCTCCCTATGCCACCTGGTTATCAATCTTCTTTCCCTCCTTGTTCTTCCTCGTCCCCCATTCCTTTCATTATTACTCACGTTAACCTCATCAGTCTTTTCTTCGTTGTCCATAAGTCTGTGTGTTCTTATTTTTCTTGTTCTTTGTCCCTCTTTCTTTCCTCTTGTATGTATGCGTCTTTCCCGCTGTTTGCTGTATTTTGTGTGTCTGTGTTGTCTATAGTGTATCTGTTTTCTTCCTACTTGTGTGTTACTTTTGTTGATGTTTTCTCTTTTTTGTCCTTTCTTTGTTTTCTTCGATTTTTCCGTTTCTTTCTTCTCTTTTTGTTTTTGTTTTTTTCTTTTTCCTCCCTTGTTCCTCATTAGTTCGGCGTGTTTTTGTTCCGCCTCTCTGATATGTGTTTGTATATATCGTTTTTATTCTCTCTTTTACAGCTTATTTTCTCGTACTTTCTTTTTAGTGTTTTTAGTATGTCCATTTTGCAATGGAACCTTCGCAGTTTTTCTCTTCAGAGAGAAGATTTGCGTTTTTTACTCTCTTCCCATTCCCCTAAGGTTGTCTGTCTCCAGGAAACTCGTCTTCTTTCTCCTCCGATTCCTGTTCCCGGCTACCGTTTTATCAGTTCTTCTCATTCTCTTTCCGACACTTGTATTCTCCTTCACCACTCTGTTCCTTATGAAGAGTTTTCCTGCCCTACTTCCCTCCCTTGCACCTTTGTTAGGGTTTTTCTTGGTCGATGGATTACGGTTGTTTCTCTGTATTTCTCTCCTTCTGTTCCCGTCGGTTTTGGCTCTTTTACCATGTTTTTAGCTCGGCTGCCTCCTCCGTTTTTATTGCTTGGTGATTAAAATTGTAGGCACACCCTGTGGGGTGATTCTGTCATTACCTCACGTGGTCGTGCATTAGAGTCTTTCATTACTAGTAATAACCTCTTTCTCCTTAATACTGGTTCCCTGACTCATTTTGATGCTAGAACACGTTCTTTTTCTTGTCTTGATCTTTCCTTGTGTTCCCCTTCCCTGTCTGTTCTTTTTCATTGGTCTGTTTTGGAGGATTCTCTCTATAGCGACCATTTCCCTGTTCTGCTCTCTCCTACCTCCTATTCTCCTGTCCCTGGTCCTCCTCGTTGGTGCTTCCAGCGTGCGGACTGGTCTACTTTTGCTTCACTATCTATCCCTTCCTTACCTCCGTCTGATTTTTCATCTGTACATGATTTACTAGCCTTTTTTCTAGTCACAGTTTTGAGTGCTGCCTTAGTCTCTATTCCTCGGACTTCCCGTCCTTTTACGTCAAAATGTGTTCCTTGGTGGTCCCCGAACTGCTCCAAGGCTCTCCGCGTCAAACGGGCTTCTTGGAAGAGCTTTCGTCGTAAACGTTTTACTCCCGCTCATGATCGTTCTTTTATACTTTTTCGTCAGGCGTCTGCCTTCCTCCGTCGCACAGTCAGGTCTGCTAAACGTCAGAGTTGGGTGTCCTATGTTTCCTCCATTACGTCCTTTACTCCTGTTCAGTCCGTCTGGAAGCGCATGCGCAAGATTTCGGGCAAGCGTTTACCTCCTCATTCTCCTGTGCTTCATGTTGATGGGAAGTCTGTTGCTGACTCGGAGGCAGTCGCCGATCGTTTGGGTCTTTACTTTAGCTCGGTAAGTAGTGGCTCTCATCTCCCCCCGGAATTTCATTCCCTTAAAGCCGTCGCAGAGACTTCTCCAGTTGTTTTCACTCTGACTTCGGCAGAGTCGAACAACGCCCCGTTTTCTTCCTGTGAGTTGCTCTCCGCTCTTCGTGCCTGTAAGGCTACTTCTGAGGGTCTTGATGGCGTCCATAATTTAATGCTTAAGCATCTTTCCACTTAGACTTTTGTATTTTTATTGGCTATTTTTAATAAAGTTTGGTCGTCTGGTGTTTTCCCTCCTGCATGGAGTTCTGCTCTTACTATTCCTTTTCTTAAGCCTGGAAAGTCGGGTTTCTCGCCCCAAGACTATCGCCCTATTGTCTTGACGAGTTGTTTATGCAAGCTGTTTGAACGGATGGTTAATGTCCGCCTAATGTGGCTTCTCGAGTCACGTCAGCTTTTGTCTTCGACCCAGTTTGGTTTTCGGCATGCTCGGTCAGCTATCGACCCTTTACTTAGTTTGGAGACCTACGTTCGGTCTGGTTTTGCTCGCCATGAGTCAGTTCTTGCTGTTTTCTTCTATCTCGAGAAGGCGTACGACTCAGCATGGAAACATCATATTTTATGCCAACTCCGTTCTTTTCATGTCCGTGGAAATATGGGCGTCTTTATCCGTAATTTCCTTTCTTCTCGTTCTTTTCATGTCCGGGTGAATTCCTCGTTTTCTCGGTTATTCCCTCAGATAGAAGGTGTACCTCAGGGTTCCGTTTTAAGTACTATCCTCTTTCTCATAGCCATTAATGGCATTATCTCTTCCCTTTCGGCTACGGTCAGATCCTCCTTATATGTCGACGACTTTGCGATCTATGCGGCTGGTTCGGATATTGTTGCCTTACGCTCCCTTATCCAATCAGCGATAGTGGCTGCCTCGTCATGGGCTACTGCTCACGGGTTTTGTTTTTCTACGACTAAATCTTGTGCTATGTCTTTCACTCATCGCCACGTTATCCTGCGTCCTTCCCTTGAACTGTATGGTTCCGTTTTACCTTATCGCTCTTCGACTACCTTCTTTGGTCTTGTCTTTGATTCCCGTCTTACCTGGGCAGCTCATGTTTCCTCTGTTAAGGTTGCTGCTTTGCACCGTCTTCTTCTCCTCCAGACCCTGTCCCACCTCACTTGGGGTGCGGACCGTGCTCTCCTTCTTCGCCTTCACGTTGCCATTGTTCTTTCTAAACTCGATTATGGTTGTCAGATTTACTCATCATCCTCCGACGCAGTCCTCCATAAACTTGACTCTGTTCACCATTTCGGTTTATGTCTTGCCTTGGGTGCTTTTCGCTCTTTCCCTGTTGAAAGCCTCTATGCTGAATCCGGCGTCCCTTCTTTGTACCGACGTCGGGCCCTTCTCTCGCTCCGGTACTACGCCCGGTTGCTTCAGTTTCCTTCCTTGCAGACCTCTCTTCTTCCTACTGTTCATGTTCCGTCTCATTCTCGCCTTCGGCCCCCTTTCATTTCTCGTATGGATTCCTTACTTTCTCATTCTTCGTTTTCCCGCTTCCATGTTCTTCCGCTCCGGCTCAGTAAGTGTCCTCCTTGGCTCCTTCCTCGTATTTCCTTGTGTCCCTCTATTTTTCCTTGTTCTAAGTCCTCTACCCCGCCCTCAGTTCTTTGTTCTCGTTTCCTTGTACACCTTACACAGCATTCTTCTTCTACCCCGGTTTACACTGATGGCTCCCGTTCGTCTTCTGGCGTCGGGTTTGCCATCCTTTTTCCTTCTCGTTCTTATCAGTATTCTCTCCCTTCTCCAGCTGGTGTTCTGACTGCCGAACTTTATGCTATCTTCTTTGCCGTCCGTCTCATGTGCTTCTTTCCTTCTTCCTCCTTTACTCTTTTTTCTGACTCTTACAGTGCCCTTCTTCTCTTGCAGTCTTTCCCTGCTGTCCATCCGTTGGTTCTTGCCATCCACGATTGGCTTGTCAGTCTCTCTGCTCGGAAAAAGGTTGTCCAATTTTGTTGGGTGCCTAGCCATGTTGGTGTCCGTGGAAATGAGCAGGTTGATGTTCTCGCTCGCGACGCTGCGGCGGTCCGATCAACTTCTCTCTCTATTCCCGCCTCTGACTACTATCCAGCTATCTCTGCCTTCCTCCTGTCTCGCTGGCAAACAATGTGGTCTTCTCTTTCCTCTAATAAGCTCCGCACTGTTAAGGCCTCCGTTTCTGCCTGGGCTGACCCCTCTCACTGTGTTCGCCGTTGGGAGACTGCGTTGGCCCGGCTTCGGCTAGGCCATACCAGACTTACCCACTCCTTCCTCATGTCCTGCTCGCCTCCACCTCTTTGCTCCCGGTGTGGTGTTCAGGTTTCTATTTCTCACATTTTCCTTGACTGTCCTCTCTTTTCTTCGGCCCGTCGCCGTTCATTTCCCTTTCTATTTTCCCTTAGTCTTCGTCCTTGTCTTGCCGATCTCCTCTCAGAGTCCCCTTTCTTTTCCGTTGACCACGTAATGGCTTTCCTTTCCTCTCTCAGCCTCCTTAACGATATTTAACTTCCTTTCCTTCTAACTCTATCCGTTTCCTGCTTTAGTGCCATATGGCTTTTGTTGCCTGGTGCTAGAAATTTATTAATGTTATGTTATGTTATATTCAAGTTATCTGTCAATATCAAGTATAAATATACAAAAAGTATGTATTTTTATATATTTTTGTTTTTATATTGACAGATAACTTGAATGTAAAGGCAATAGTAGCCTTGTCCGTTTCTTAGTCATTAATGTGTGACTTTAACACATGACACAGGGACAAGTGGCTTATTTCTACACTGTTGGTTATGCTCTATATTGGAGAAAATTAGGACACGGTGTGAAAAAAAGCTGTGTCAAAATATTATACTGATCCAACTGTTTGTTAATAAGTTATTACCGAAAAAGTATGTAACACGGCCTCTGAAACCCATAGTAGTAATAAGCTTTCAAAACAACATGGGACAGCTATTGGTTTTGTAAATGACAAATAAGTGTTTTAGTATTTTAAATCAATCAGTAATATTCTATTCTTCCACTGGCATATTCGTAAAGCATCTTTGATGTAACATATGCAATATCAATTGATAATTGAATAGTGATTTACTTTGGCTCTGGACACATTAAATCAATTTGTCCCTGGCCTTTTCACTATCATAAAACGGGTTCTTCATTAAATAACTTAACTACAAACGCCTAATCAACAATATCATAGGTCTATGTATATCCTATTATACCGACAGTAATAGTAAACAACTAATGAGAAGAAAGGGAAATATTAAGTGAGGTAATTTCATTGAACACCGATTTTCGTTCATATTCGAGCCGTGTCATTCATAAGGACATTGGAGAACCTAACCAATCTATGATAGTTTGAGGTTAGATAGAATAGTTGTCTTGCCTGATGACGTATGGATATTAGTTGCAGAATTTGATGTTTTTGCCCAGTGGAAGAATGAAATAAATATAAATTATTCATCGATGAAATAAATAAATATGTTCAGTATTTAGTTTGTATTTGCCCTTGAAATATATACAGTATACAGCTAAGCTCATATGATTAGCGTAAATATTGCATGCAATGCCTTGTAAGTAAGACACTTATTGGGAGAAGTAAGTGTTCTTTTAATTAGCAAGTAAAGCATATATTTATTCAGAGGTAGCCTCTATGCCCTACATTATTTGTGTAATGTGTGAACTAAAGCAATGGGGAAATATACTTAAACAGCATGTTAGAGAACATCACTTCTGAATACATAAATGTGGTAACAGGATAAATAAAAGTCGATTACAGTATTGAGTGCACAGACGTGGATGAATGAAAATTTGTGCGATCGCGTAGATTTACGCCACTGTATGTTCTGGATAACAACAACAGATGGCGTTATGTTGTGGTATAGTTAATTAAAAGGCAATTGGAAACCTTTATGGGCACGATTTTATTAGTACATTAGGTAAGAAGTTTCCCATCTCCTGGTAAGTATATACTGTATATCTATGATGAGAATTGTCACGGGTGGGATGCGTCTCACCTGCTTCTGTTTACAAGTTTCCTGATTGGCCACTAAGAAACAATAAGCTTCGCCCCTTTTCGTAGTCCAATGAGAACTCTTGGTTAAGCTCACCTTATGTTCCATCCACTGTTTGAAGGTCCAATGAATATCGCCCCAATGATATCCTTTCTTAGACCGGCAGATGTAGATATCATAGTTGTCAATACAGCGGCATTACTGCTACTTCTATAGAGATATTTACTTCTATCTAATGGCAATTGCTAATATATAGTAGAAAATATTGTTATGATACTTCAATAGTATGGCCATTATAGAAGTAATATTCAAGAATATAAGTCATTTATTGTTTTTCCAAACACATACCAAGATATTAGCAATCTCGAGACTAAAATATAGCAACGCTGTATGCAGCCTATAAATGGTAACACTGCTAAAGACTGAATGTTGTGTCAGTGTTTGCATGGTGTTTAGTGAGTGATGTACGGACACTCATTATTACGTACGTAAGCGAGTAAAATGGCGATAACTGGTAATACGTCGATTAGATGAGTACCTAGCGACATCAGACAGAGTGGTGACAGAATATATATTTGCGTTGGTAAATCCAGAAATTGAGTAATAGTAATGGACTGGTTAAAGAAGGCTAGCAGTTGACACACAGGTGTTGTCGGGGAATTATTGTGGGATATTTTTCGCCTTGGAACACTCACGATGCTGCCACATTACACGGATGGACTAACTATACAGAAGAACAGCCACTCAACAATAACTCATTCTGAAAACATAGAAGCATGTCCTGCATATTGAAATCTAGGTGAGTTTAATTTGTTATATACTGTAGGTACAGTCAAAATCAAAAGTGTTCCTGACAATTTTGCTAATCTGTGTAATTTATACTTAATATGGTAACAGTAGTGCTAACCAACACACCCAACTTATTTGCTATGTAGATGACATTTTCTTTCAAGATACAATACATTGGAATATAGTAAGAGAATTGTGAGTGCGTTCTCGAGTTTCATAAAAATAAAAATAAATATATATATAATATATATACTGTATATAGAGATATATAGTATATGTAAACGATGCTCTTTTCACAAGGGAAGCGTCGGTGTAAAATACATAGCACAACCAGCGCTGAGATCAATGGCTATATTTGCGGGAAGCGTTTTGGGTCAAACACAAGCCAGATTAAAAACAATACAGAGAGAGCCAACATAAAATATTATATAACATGTCACGTATTATAAACGTATCAGTGAATATTAATTATTTTAATTAAGAAAAATATGATTGAAACAAGATTACAAGCATCCCAGGTAGTCATTGAGTATTATATCACAGTGTATATCTATATATATATATATATATATATATATATACAGGGTGTTTTAAAACAACACTGCCAGACCACATCTGCTAATTAGTAAATACAATAACGAAGAAGATTATCTAAGGACAAAATGCAAAATAATATACCATTAATGATTTAAACCGCATAGAGTAAAATAATTAGTGACACCCAGGTATGAGCTATAATCCGAACACGGGCTAGTGTCCCCCCTCCCCCCCAAATAGCCTACCTCTTGCCTCCCATCCCAGTTCGAGTTTTTCTTCGAAGCTTTGGAGTCATAACGAATCTTCTCACGTGTTTAATCATCTGCTCGGCCATGGTGCTATCTTCTTCTGTCATAGTGATTTTATTTACCTTTTAATATCACATAAATATGGATTGTCGTTATTTAGGTGTGTCTCTGCCTTTGTTATTTTATACTCGTTAAGTTCAAGTGACGTAAATTGTTTGTTTTGTGTACCATTAGATGATTTTAAATATTCATTAGTGAACACCGTATACTTGTATGTCTACAGCTACGTAAAATCGTCAAACGTCAACCATAAAACTGATAGACATATTTCGCTAGTACTCTGTGATAATAGTAACGTAATGAGGTATTTGTATTGAAACAGTAAATTGCGCAGGAACAATTTTTTGCCATTCAAACAGTTTCACGAACGATTAAATTACCTATAGCAGTGTTCGGATACCTGACCCAGACTTGAGATTCATTATTTTACCTCTTGGTCATCGTTACAAATGGTGCATATCTTGTTACGCTACTTGGATTATAATACTTAGCAGTTTTCTTCTAATTGCAAAATATCATTACCAATTTTATGTTACTTTGATTTTGTAATTATTCATATGTGATTAGGTCATTAGATATCTCCTCTTTACCTTTTTTACATTGGTAATCATTCATATTATGTATCATATGTTTTGTGCTGAGCTCAGAACCCTGTTTTGCTACATTTCTAAATAACCATTTATCTCCGTTACAATATATTATTGGGAAAAATAGAACAGAAATATGTGTATTATATATTTTTATCAATGTGGTCGTCATACTCTGGCAGTGTTGTTTTAAAACACCCTGTATATATATATATATATATATATATATATATATATATATATATATATGAAGGTAAATGCGGAGAGGAGCAAGGTTATGGACTTTTAAAGGGGTGCAGCCTCAGAGTGTGAGGTGAGGTTGAACGGTCAGGCTATGGAAAATGTCTGCTCAATTCAGTAATTGGGCAGTGTGTTAAGTAAAGATGGGAGTATGGATGAAGAAGTGCGGGACAGAGTTTCAACGGGGGAAGAAGGTTGTAGGAACGCTGAAAGCAGTAGCAAGAAATAGTGTGGTCAGCATGGAAGTAAAGAAGTTCTTCAATGACTGTGTGGTAAACCCGACATTGACTTTCGGGAGCGAAGCATGGACGTTGATGAAGAGACTTAAACCAAGAGTGAGAGGGGTGGAAATTAGTTACTTGAGAAGTGCGTGCAGAGTTACATGAAGTGATAGACAGACTAATAAGGAAGTATGAGAGAGGTGTGGTGTGGATGTGGCCGGTGATTATGGTAGTATAGTAGTAGTATTGTGATGATTGTGGTAGTAGTGATTGATGATGGCGATTATGGTAGTAGTAGCGGTGGTAGTAGTGATGGTGATTATGGTGATTACCCGGGCAACGCCGGGTACCCCTGCCAGTACTGTATATATATATGTATATATATATATATATATATATATATATGTATATATATATATACTGTATATACTGCATATATTAAATCAGTTTGTGTGTCTGTTTGTCTGTCTGTGTGTTCTATATAGGCGGCCGCAGTTTTGGACCTGGGGAGCTGAAACCTTGCATGTGGGTGTCAATTGACCTGGGTCAGGTCAGAGAGGGGGCGAGGCTACGATCGGAGGTCGTTTCGAGGTCGAAATTGAAAAACAAATGAAAACAATTGCCGTTTGGGGCAGAAGGAGGCCTCCGATCGAAAAGGTGTATGGAACGAAAGTTGTTCGCAGCCCCCCATAATGGGGCTACGGATGAGGTCCGATCCAAAATCGGAGGTCATTTAGCGGCCAAAATCGAGGTCGCCGTTTCATGAGGCACAGGGAGGTCGAGGCCGGTGATTATGGTAGTAGTAGTATTGTGATGATTGTGGTAGTAGTGATTGATGATGGTGATTATGGTAGTAGAATTTAAACCCGGGCAACGCCGGGTACCCCTGCTAGTATATATATATACATATATATATATATATATATATATATATATATATATATATATTAATGTATACCGTGCCACCTTTTTACTGCAGGCTATTGTACAGTTGTAAGCCATAGCAGCTGCACGCCCATTCGAATTGGCATCAAACCCAACGGAGACACTACAATGCTTTATGATATCCCAGATGATTTAGAACTTTGATTTACAGGTGTACACTCTGAGACATAAGTCGTGACCATAAATTGTCGAAGCTTTCCCAAACTAAAATTAATCTTACCATTAATTCTTGACCTGCTATTTAATGTTTGGAGGTTCGTTTTGCTGTTCGAAGGCTCATATTGGGCCAGGATTTATGTCTTGGCGTGTACGCCGTTTGATATTCAAAGTTGCAAATGGATGTAAACTTTTGACTCGCGAACGTACACTCTAAGACATAATTAATGGTTCAATATAAACTCTAGAACAACATAATGGATCTCCGAAAAGAAAATATTCGGTAAAGAATGAATTAATGAAAACATACTATTTAGTTCGGAATAGGCGTCTAGGTTACATAAATTAAACTGGAGTACCGTTTTCATCCGTGCTAGGAGGAAGGGTGTCCCATAATATATAATAACAGTACAAACATATAATATACATAATGTAGTGGAACCGTCATTGTTTTATCCATAATACACATCTCGTTTCCGGGGCGCTGACCACACCACTTACATGCTACATCAGTGGGCAACCAACCATTTTCTGTGAATACTTTGAGGGCTACAGCAATATGATTGGTTGTATCAATAATCACAGAGTGTGGCAGAGGAGAGCAACCTTTAACCGTTCCCTCCATGACTAGACTGGCGATGTTCAGGTAAATCTAGGTGGATATCTGTGATTGGGGAATTACAATGATATAATCAACACATTTCACCTGAGTGATTGGTTCCTATTTGTATGCGTGACGTACCCTATGAGTTATGATGACGTGTTCACAAACAAATCAATAAGAACCCAGAAGTGGCTCGTGACTTGATGCGCAAAGGCGTGGAAATTAACACCTGTAGTTCCGACAGAGATAGTCAGATGGAGGGAATGTCGACTAAATATGTGGTGGACAGACCTCGGGAGACGAAGGAAAATAGCGAGTATAAAAATCGGTGCCGTCTATTCATAGTGTGGCCGTGACGTCAGGTCACGTGACAATAATAAACAAACCAAACCTTGGCCCTATGGTAGGGGGCTGCCGCGCGAATGTACACAAAGAGACTGGTCAAGTTTGTGTTGTACCAGGCTGTTTTAGCACACACGGACAAGATAATGTGCTTTTGTATTGATATCAAACTATCAAATATGTAAGGAAAATATATTAAGGAAACAATAACAAGCTTCAATGCAGTAACATAAAACAATATGATGAATAGATGATAAGACTGAATATTGAGCTCTCTCCTTTAATATGTGTGGATATTTGGATTATTATGAACATATCTTAAGTAATTTTACCCAAATATATATAGGCCTTATTTCATTCATAAAACTACAGATGCATATAGTACCTATCAGACGGCAACGGTCAATAAGGTAAAGTTTTTTTATTATTTTGTATATAAAGCGCAAAGCTCTTTATCATCCATCGCCGTCTGGAAACTGTCTAATATCTTCTTGTATAAGGACTAGGCTTAACAATTATCTGCACTGATATTTATTGTCTCATTTTACACAATATATTTGTATACACATTTATGTTTATCGATATATTAGGGAGGTAACCGCAATTCACGGCAAAGCGTATACCATTAGCCTACACTAGATTACCGTATCCTATGCAAAGCCAACTGAAAACAAAAGATTAATAGGACACCAACAATCTATTAACCACATTAATGGTGTTATGAATATCTGTTATGGTGGATGGGTGAGGGTAGGGGAGATTTTTCGTGTCTTTTCGACCATTCCATTCTTACACAAGATATGTTTATATCAATCTATTTTACCTTCCATAATGAGAGACAATACGATTCATCACGAAGTGTAGCCTACCGGCAGATATATAACAAACGTATATATTATATACTAAATGAAGAGACCAGGAATAATCGTGTGTCTTTAGACCTCTTCATATAGATTAAAATGTAGGTTAAGGTACATATACGGTACAAGTATATCGTTTGCTTCAACAGACACATTCCATGATAAATAACATAAGGAACAAAGCACAATGTAAGGCATTGATCTTGGTACAATGGCAAAGCTGCTAGATGTAAAGTAAGTACCGGTAATAAAACGAAACATATGAAAAGAGTTGATTAGGCTATGCCCAACATTACCGGTATCTATCAACTGAAAATATACATATTTTATAATCTACATTTTATTAATTTCACCCCAACATATGCCAATTTTGTGAATAGATAATTTATACAATATGCT
Organism: Paralithodes platypus; assembly: GCA_032716605.1. Taxonomy (NCBI): domain Eukaryota; kingdom Metazoa; phylum Arthropoda; class Malacostraca; order Decapoda; family Lithodidae; genus Paralithodes; species Paralithodes platypus. Next base: position 40,205,111 of record CM064527.1, on the reverse strand, counting down.
TAAGTGTCGGATAAATTTCGTCTATATATGCAGGAAAATTTGGACTAAATTAAGTAGTCTCGTTGGCAATATTAGCAAAATACATCATAGTTTTACCATTTTAATGCAGCAAAATTGTATAAATCTGACCTTGGCTCTTTTACCAACCATTGGCGTGCAACAATATCAAACCCACCAAAGAATTAACTTAACTAACGGTTTATTTGGGGAGGTTTAAGCAAAGTCCGTTGTATAAATATATGTTACTTTCCATAATAGGAAAATACACGATTTATCATGAAGTTTGTCGGTTGAAGCAAACCTGGTACCGGTACCGTTTATGTACATACCTTACCTACATTATGATCCATGTGCATTGGTCTAAAACTCTGGTGTTCTCATATAGTTTATGATATATAAGTGCGTTTCATCTCCGCAGGCAGGCTACACTTCGTCATGAATCATATGTTATCTAACAGTGGAAAGTAAATGGATAAATGGATTGTGCAAAGGATCGATATAAACAGCTTTGTAAGGATGGAATGGTCGAAAATGAGAATTTTCTTATGTTCAACACAGGAACAATTTCCTTTATTTAAACTCATCCACCCACACAAACACTACCTTGTGTAAAATTCATCAATTTACAGCTATTACTTTTAAGTCTAGCCCTATTATATAAGGTGATATTTGGTGTAGGTTTTAACTTTTGAACTTGTTTGACATCAAATGTTGATTAAAATCCAAACTCGATCGGTTATATGTTGTCAACTCGGGTATTTCTATGGTTGCGGGATTTTTGCGGGTAGAGGGTATTACAATAAGCTAAATACATCGGAGATTTGACCATATTAATTAACTAAACCTGTATTATGCATCACTGAAATTATAAGTAGGCCTAGACTATGTACCGGTAGATTGTGTTACGTGCCTTTAACCTCTTCTGTACCGGTGATGTACTTATCATTATATTCTGGCCACTATTAGACGATTTTGTACAGCTTAGGAAGGACGTCTACTCATTACAAGGCTACAGCTTATCTCAATTAATCCTTTTAGATATCATATATCCTTCCTAAGCTTAAACAAAATCGTCTAAATGTTGCTGAAATCAAATACAAAAAGACGTCACCGGTAAAGAAGGGGTTAATATTCTGTTCTCAAAGATTTCTGTACCGTACGGTATCCATGCGCAGTTCTGCTGTTGTAACAAGGCTTATAATCTTTATAGTATATATATCTAATTTCCAAAATGTAGACATTATTTGATCTCTCTCTCTCTCTCTCTCTCTCTATATATATATATATATATATATATATATATATATATATATATATATATATATATATATATATATATATATATATATATATATAAACAATAAAAAAACATATATTACAGAAAGGAAGTGAGTAATGGAATGTTGGTGTTTTATAACAAACTTTTGTTTTCTGCTTCGTCTTCGCTCGCATAGTAATCATTAACAAAATATACGGAAAACGGATAAATATAAATATACTATGGTGTAAAATTATAAAATCGACATTTAAATAATGATAATACAGTATTTAAGTTAGCCCAGTACGGTATATAAGGAGATATAGTCGGTGTTGTTCACTCTTCATACGCCCTGCTTTTATCACAAGGCAGTAATAAATCTTCATTGTCGTAATTTCCCTCTATTTTACCCTAGGGACCCAACCCCTTCAGAACACTAAGAATGTATGGCGATAACTCAATTTCCAGTGTTCATGTTAGACACGGCATTACGAGCATATAAAGTAGAAACCGATTCAATAGCATAGAGTTCAACGTGTTTATTTACGCGGGAGGAGGGCCAATGATGCCCCATACCGTCTGGTGGAGAAATCGGAACTATACCCCGTGCACACTATGAATAGGATAATATTGACAACCTTGTTACGAAAAAAAACAAAACACACATTTTAATACCATATGAATTATTCGTTTTTTTTTCCCGAGGGTTAAAACACATTTTCATATGATTTTTAGAGCATATAGATTCCATATTTGTTAAACAAAAACATTATATACTGTATATTATGACAACACTAGTAAGCTAAACCGGTTAGTCTTGAATCCCACGTACTAGGTACTAGGGAATTGTGCTAGCTGGTATGTAAGGGTTAATCCTGTATCCAACGTACTAGATCTAAGTTTGGTTAGGCTATGTTGTTAGGTTAATGTCTTTGTATATATTGCTTACTATGTCAAACTTGAACAAGTGAACTTGACAAGTGAAGCAGCCCTAAACAGGGTTGCCTGGAACGCCGCCATTCAGACAAGAGACTGAAACTGCACGTATGTGTGGAGCACATATTGGCAAGGTATTATACAATGTAGCTAATATAATATGGTCGATAATACAGACAGCTTAAAACCCGGTGTAGGAGGACAACCCCCCCCCCCCCCCCATCCTGACTGGAGTTCACCTCGGGCAAAGTAATCTAGGCTCAATTTCCCCCCCGGGAAAAGTGGATATTTGTCCCCCTTATTGACCCCCCCCCCCCTTTACATTGGACTCATTAGTTTACATAATTATTAACTTTATTGTAGGCATAACACATTTGTCCCCCTTATTGCCCCCCCCCCCCCCCCCCCTCCCTTACATTGGACTCATTAGTTTACATATTAACTTTATTGTAGGCATAACACATTTGTCCCCCTTATGGCCCCCCCCCCCCCTTACATTGGATTCATTAGTTTACATATTAACTTTATTGTTGGCATAACACATTTGTCCCCCTTATTGCCCCCCCCCCCCCACCCCTTACATTGGACTCATTAGTTTACATATTAACTTTATTGTAGGCAAAACACATTTGTCCCCCTTATTGTCCCCCCCCCCCCCACCCCTTACATTGGACTCATTAGTTTACATATTTACTTTATTGTAGGCATAACACATTCTTCTCTGTGCTATTGAATAAACGAATGCACAAATGTTTTAAATTACACACTTGTATTTGGTTTGTAATTTTGTGTAGATCGAAGGAGAAGTAGTGGACCACTACTGATGGTTGCGTAGGTGCTTGGGTGGTCGAACAGAGGGGGTGATTGGATACTTCAGTTACTCATAGCCGATTGCTAGTTATGGTATGAGATTGAATGGCGAATAGTTTGTTTTTATAATAATGTTTTCAGGAAGCTGAACATTTTAATTGATTTCCTGGCTAGTGATTGACGATACCATAGTATTCAGCTTAGTGAAGACTTTATGCAAATAAAAGGTTTAAAAGTTCGTTTAACCATTAAATTTCCACAGGTCCTTCTTAAAAGGGGTTAACATTCTCTCTATCGTCCACGCATTAACTCACACACACACACACACACACACACACACAGTCCTTGTACCTACCAATCTTCCAATCTACTCACTATACTGTTACCCTCGCTAGAATATTCTCCTTCACCCACTCCACCAGCCATTCTACGTCATCAAGGCACTGTTTCTCATCATCTAGAATTCTACTTGTGTACTCTCTCTCTCTCTCTCTCTCTCTCTCTCTCTCTCTCTCTCTCTCTCTCTCTCTCTCTCTCTCTCTCTCTCTCTCTCTCTCTCTCTCTCTCTCTCTCATGAACTACAGTACGTTCATGTAACCTGATATGTGGCACAGAGGAGTTTCGCGACAGTATTGAAAAGTCTTTGCCAAACACTAATCTTTTCTAGGCGGGTGCCAAATGAAAATAATTACGAAACCTATTCATTATAAATGTGTATATCGCAAATACTTTACTTACAAACAAACTGAGAGCTACTTAAACTGCTTCTAAACTTCATTGTTAAGGATGTGTTTACTTTCTCACTATAGAGGTATCCGAAGGTGAAATTTTCAAAGGTAGTGCGGTGACTTGAGGGACTTTAGAGAGCTAAATTGATTGTTCAGTAGCAGTAGGGGAAAGAGAGAGAGAGAGAGAGAGGCCGCGGGCGAATGTCAAGTTACCTCACCAACTTATAGTTCTGGTTTGGACAGATTCAAGTGAATTAAGGAATGTTTGATTAAGTTAGGTAAGGTCGGGGAAGATGCCTCAATTGGCCAGGGGTTGAGTTCACATGGAACACGTCATTTAGTTTAATTATTATATACTATCTAGAAGCGAACTCGTGGTCAATGGGTAACAATTCAAAATCATTTAAATAAGCTATACAAATATATTATAATTGTTAAGTTATTCTATGTTGTATTATTGTATATATAGATAGAAATTGAGGATAACATTCACTAGTTTTTTTACCTCTAGTATTCTGGCAAACATTTGACGATTTTATCGCCTAAGAAGACAGTTTTAAGATGAAATGGGGTACCACATTTGTTTTGGCTTAAGAAGGACTTGTTGAAAGTGAATAGGGTACAAACTATCACGATAAACCATTTACCTCCCACATGTCCTCCCTAACTCCAGTAAAATCGTACACTATTATCCAGAATTATATGGATAAATGTATCATAATGCTGTAAGTGTTAAGAGTTGCGTCCATTGTATCATCGAGGATGGTTGATAAAGTTTGTTGGCAGAAGTAATGTATAGTTCGCTGGTTTGGGACTCTCCTAAGATGGTTCTGGAGGACCATTAGGAAATGCACAAATACTTAAGGTGGGATGGGCGTATATATTTGGTCCTTTATGTATATTAAGGTGGGATGGGCGTATATATTTGGTCCTTTATGTATATTAAGGTGGGATGGGCGTATATATTTGGTCCTTTATGTATATTAAGGTGGGATGGGCATATATATTTGGTCCTTTATGTATATTAAGGTGGGATGGGCGTATATATTTGGTCCTTTATGTATATTAAGGTGGGATGGGCGTATATATTTGGTCCTTTATGTATATTAAGGTGGGATGGGCGTATATATTTGGTCCTTTATGTATATTCGCCTTATTATTATTATTTTATATATATATATATTTGTTCTCCCTAGACCTCCATCGAGCTTAAGAGACCCCCCCCCCCGACCCTCCTTCAAGATATATGTGTACATTTTTCGATAGAACAGTTTCCTGACCGAAGGCCGGTTCCTCTTATATTACAGGCTTGCTATCGCTCGCCAGGACAAAGTAACACCTAAATATTTTGAATAGTCTTAATATTGATAAAGACATAATTATGGTGAAAGGTCTTAAAATCGCCAAAGTAAAGGGCCGAATGTCTTAAAATCTGAAAACTAATGGGGTTAAACATGAAGAAAAAGGGGCACCAGAAAAACGACACTTAACTAAGTAATGTTCGGAAGCTTACGTTAGGGCGTATTTTGTCCTCTGCGCTCATATAATTTCCCTTGGTCTTTGGAGCCAGTGGTGAGTTATACAGTCTGATACACAACGGTCACTGCATACTGTATACATCCAATTTACCATAGTTTGCCTCCCTGCATGGGACGTCACAAATGTCAATTAACTCCAGGTTTCTATTTACTGCAAGGTGAACATAGGCCTTGCGTGTTAGGAGACTCGTCAAAATACATTAGTCTTGTCCTGGCGAAAATAGTTACATGTTCCTCACGATTAGGAATCAAACACACTAACTGATGCGCTACAGGACACCGAATTATATCATGCCGCAACGGGGTGCTGGGGAAAGATAGAAATGGAAGAATATCTGTGCATCTACAATGCTGGGGGACAGGGAGTCTATGGGGATGGGTGTGTGTTTACTTTGGGTGAATATTGGTGAAGGAGGGGGCGGGGGGTGCTAGCTGGGTATCTGAAGTGGTGCTGGGGGAAGGAGGAGCAGGAGCTTGTATGTTAGCTATGTGTCTGGGGTGGTGCTGGGGGAAGGAGGAGGAGGAGGTTGTATGTTAGCTCCTCCATAACGCATGGTCCGTTGTCGTCGTATGGGGGCTTCCGGGCTGGCAGGTGGGTCGGCCAAGGTCATTTGACCGCTCCCCCTGTCACCTCCAACTAATTTTGCCGTGCACTTTTGTTTCTCTCCCTGTTTGCTTTTCGTTTTTCCCTTCTTCATCTCTCTACCCCCTCTTCTGGGGGTACCGCGAATGACACTTGGTTCTTGGCCCGACTTGCTCTTTGGTTTTGTTAACAGGGTGAGGTGGGACGGCAAGCCTCTTCACCCATAAGAACTGGCATCCCTGACGTGTTCGAACGAGGGGATCCTTTTATGTCAAACCCGGACTCTTGTACTGGGTCTTCATTCGACGGACCGACGGCCCTCAAGGTACTTTGGGAGGGGTGTATACCTGATCGGATCCCTAAGGCGGTAGCCCCGTCCTCTAATTGTGGCTCCCTGGTGGGTACGGGATTTGGATCAGATGAATTTACCTTCTTCGTCTTATGGATACTAACTCACTGGACAATAGGGATCCTGACCCCTGCGTGGCTTTGGACAGTGTATCGGATCTTCCCCCTGCTTCGGACATTGCGTTGACGAACCCTGCTCTTCTCACGACCATTCCAACTGACTCTCCTCTGGGCTCGGTGGCTGCCACTTCTGTGTCAGCCCCGGCTCCTCCGGCGACCTTGCCGGCCACGACCAATACCGCCCTGTCTGGTACTCCGGGTAAGCCTCCCTCGGACCCAGTCACTGTGCTCCCTGTCGCTCCTACCTCAATTACGATGCTCCAACCGTTTCTGCCACAGTCTTCCTCCCGCACTCGCACCAGGCGGCAATTTCATGCTGCACCTGATGTGCTCGGTGCACTGTTTCAACCCCCACGATGGCCGAAGTACTTTAAGGTTGAAAACCGCCCACACGATGATATTGATCTTCAGGTCTACCTTCGGCAAGAGGTGGGTCCTGTTGATCTGTTCCATCACTCGGAGACCTCTCGAATTGTTGAAGTTCATTCTGAGAAACAGTCGTCCACCATGATAACCCTCCTAGACACTCCCTGTGACTCTTTACTGGGTCACCCCGAAGTATCGCTAAACCAATGTGTGGGCACGGTTGTTGTTCCCCATAGTGTCCTCATCAAGGAGGATGACTTCAGGGAAACTGGCCCGCATCTGTGTCTAGCATTGCAGTTAGATCTCCCTGCAGTACGTAGAGTTGAAACTTACACGATATCCCCGAGGAGAGGCTCTGATCCCGATCGACCTCCTCTTCGCATTGCTAAGTTATACTTTGATAGCCATGAACTGCCTCACTCCATTAAATTGGGTGCCGAATCACTGCGCGTGTGACCTTTTGTTCGTAGTCCTGGCCAGTGCGTCAACTGTTGGAAATTCGGCCATCCCGTTTAATACTGTCGCTCTGTCTGACACTGTCTGCGCTGTGGGGTAGAAACTGGGGATGGCGCTCACCCTTCCCCGTGCTCCGCTGATGTCCCATCATGTACAAATTGTGGTGACCGACACGTTGCCTCGGACAAGCGTTGCTCTCATTATGTCTTCGCCAGAGAAGTGCTCCATCTGCAGGAGGTTCCTTTCCGAGATGCTGTGCGACTAGTGCGTGAGTCTGGAACGACGCCTGAGCGGAGGTATGCTACTGTGTCCCGTCCTGCTTCATTGCCCTCCGACAACCGGGCACAGCTTCCCGGGTCCTCAACTTCGAATCCATCCTCACATGTTGGTCATTCCACCAGACCCTCCAACGCCACGCGACCTTCCCCCCGTCCTCCCGTCGCAACTCGCAATGCGTTTGCGGCTCTAGGTGCGGACGTCTCGACCACAGATCATCCCCATAGTTCTGCCCGTAGTGGGCCTGAGCCGTCGCCCATCCCGCATTCTAAGCGTGGTCCTTCTTCCGCTCGGTCTACTGTCCAGTCTCAGCCTCCTCGGCCTCAGCGCAAACCCCGCGCTGGGCTTATCACCCAACCTCGAGCTACATCATTGAAGGCCGTTTCCTCAATTCCCGCACCGAGGGCATCGTCCTCCCTTATCAAGTCGACTCCCCGTCCAACGAGAGCTGCCCCCTCAATCTCTGGTACCTCTCGTCTCTCCAGTACCCGTAAAATTACGACTCCACTCTGGGGAACCAGCGAAGCCAGGGTGCGCCTGATGATCTTGAAATGCAGGTTGCGGCGTTTGACGGCTCCACGTCCCCTGTGCTGCCCTGGTCTTTGCCTGACCATACCGATACCTGTGGGTGTAATTCCTGCGGTAAGCGTTTCTTTCATGAGCATCTCTCATCACCGTCTGGCACTTGGACTAATTCCTTAAAGGTTTACCACCTACGGATCGCCCCTCCTGATTCCCTACCCTCTTCACATGACCCAGATTGTTTGTGTGTTGACCACGTTCTTGGCTCGACCCTTTCACCGGCTGCGTTGATAGAGCGTTTCAGACACCAACACAACCTAGAAGACACGGATCTAGTTACCTACCGCTTATCCGATTCACGTGTCCAACTTCACGATGTACCTTCCGGCCGTAAGAGAGCACGCGATACTGCTACATCCCCCCCTCCCGCATCAACAGCATCTAAACTTGCTAAGTCGACTGGCCAATGTCATAACCTATCCCCTCCGATGTCAAAGGAAACCCTTTTCCTACCGGCACAGGATCGGCCTTTCCCTACCGGCACAGGACCGGCACCTACCTACGGATCCTCACCCGCCCACTGCGATACCTACAGACCTGCTAGAGCTACCGGACGTTGAGGATATCGTCCCCCCCCTCCCGGCCTGCCTGCCTCGGGTTGAACAGGATGACGTCTCCTCTCACGGTGTGTTTTATGGGTGCACGTCTTGTTTTCTCCCTTACATCAAGGATTCGTTGACCTAGACGGAACATGATATTACTGCCAGAGTGTGTTCGTTTATCTCCGAACGGCGCGGTCCTCCATCACCTCTTTCCCAACAGGACTCAAATTGCATCTGCGTGGGTCACTTGCTGCATTTCCTCGAGACGCCCGATTTTATTACTACATTGAAAGATCAGCTTGAACAAATTGTTGCCACTTTACCGGACCCTCCTTCTGGTGAACCTGGGTGTTCGCTCCCGGATCTTCAGGAGCAGGCGCTTCCCCAACAGACTAATTCTCACTCTTCTACCCTGACCCCTCCCGCTCCAACCCGCACTAACCAATCTTCCGTTACACCTCTTCATGACGCAGAATATTATACAGTGGAACTTGAATGGATATAAGACATGTCTGCACACTGGTGAGTTGCAGCGTTGGCTACGGCTGCACATGTGGGTGTGTATTTGCTTGCAGCACATAGGACCATGTATCACTCCCCCTAAAGGATACCAACTTGCCTCTTGTTCCCCTTCCATTGAGGGACATTTGCGCACAGCTATTCTGGTCCATACTGACCATGCATACTCGGTCTTCCATCTAGACCCAGCCCCTTTCCAATCAATTGCCATCTCTATCTCTCTACCCAACTTGCCACATTTAACGATCTGCTCCTTATATAACCAATCATCCTGCCACTATTCCCCACATGATTTAACATCCCTCATTCGTCAATTCACCCAACCATACCTCTTATTATGGGACTTCAATGCCCACTCCCCTTTATGGGGCGGACCCCGGTCTGACATTTTAGGTACCCACATTGAGCAGTTGATCTTGACGACTGAGCTATGCTGCCTCAACCAGATGGCCCATAGTTACCGTTCCTCCACACATGACACTTACTCTGCTGTAGATTTGTCTCTGGCTAGCGATTCTGTGGCTCCCCATTTCGAATGGGCTGTCCTTAACAAACGTTTTTCCAGTGACCACTTCCCTGTTCTTCTCCAGCGCTCTGCACCGACTCCCTCCATCCAACTACCGTTTCACCTAACTAAACTTTCACTTTAAAGTTTACTAGTAACGAACCAAATAGTAGCATCGAAAAAGTCCCTAATTTCAAGAAAGCAAACTTCCATAAACTTAGAGCTATGTTTAAAGAAACTGACTGGAGCTTTTTAATTCACAATAACGACATAAATACATCTTGGAAGTTATTCGAAGCCACTTACCTAAAAGCAGTGCAAGACTGCATACCATCGAAAATACGGCGTCCAGGCCATAATAATAAGCCCAAATGGTGGAATAAAGATATTTCAAACTGCCTGCTTGCTAAAAAAATTTGCTAATGATAGATTAAAATCCTCACAAAATGACGGCTGAAATTTGTAGAGCTACGACGCAAAGCCAAAAAGTTAATTAAGCAAAGTAAAAAGACCTTAGAGTTACATATTGCGAATCAAAGTAAAACAAACCCGAAAGAATTCTATAGTTATATCAGAAAGAAAAAAGTAGAGACTTCAACTGTTGGACCGTTAGTCGATGAAAATGGAGAATACACCAAAGACGAAGTACAAATGAGTAATGCCCTCAATACCTTCTTTGCATCAGTTTTTACAACAGAAGACCTCAGTGATATCCCTACACCATCGCCGATTCAGATTGATAATTCAGATGTTCTAAGCAATATCACCGTTACAGAGAGAGAAGTATTGAATTGTTTAGATAAACTCAAGGTAAATAAAACGCCTGGACCTGATACAATCTCGCCTAGAGTTCTAAAGGAAGCTAAGGATGAGCTCTCCAAACCACTGACATTACTATTCAATAAATCCTTGCAGTCTGGAACTATGCCCGATCAGTGGAAACTAGCCAACGTAACACCGATATTAAAAAAAGGCAGCAAATCCCTACCCAGTAACTATCGTCCAATTAGCTTAACCTCAGTTGTATGTAAAATGCTAGAAACGGTCATACGAGACAGACTCGTAAATCACTTAGAGGAAAATAACATACTTAAAGATACTCAACACGGCTTTCGTAAAAAACGTTCCTGTTTAACAAACCTCTTAGACTTCTTCCACGATATCCTCAACCTCTACGATGAGAGTAAAGCTGTAGATATTATATACCTTGATTTTCAAAAGGCCTTTGACAAAGTTCCCCACAAACGTTTACTGCTAAAACTAAAAGCGCATGGAATACAAGACGGTGTGTTGAAATGGATAGAAAATTGGCTCAGCGACAGAAAGCAAAGAGTAGTCATAAACGGTAAGGCATCTAAATGGACCAATGTAAGTAGCGGGGTACCCCAGGGATCGGTACTAGGACCAATTCTCTTTCTAATTTACATCAACGACATAGATGAGGGTCTCACCTGTACAATCTCAAAATTTGCTGACGATACAAAAATTGCAAATATCGTACTCTCAAAAGAACAAGTTGACGATATGCAACACAATCTAGATAAATTGTCATGTTGGGCCCAAATTTGGCAAATGAGTTTCAATGCGGATAAATGTAAAGTACTACATATCGGATACCTAAATGAGAAAGCAAACTATTCGATGAATGGCACTCAGCTTAAGAATGTAAACAGAGAAACCGATCTGGGAGTAACAATATCGAGTAACCTAAAACCGAGTCAACAATGTTCAGAAGTTGTTAAGAAGGCAAACAAAATAATTGGCTTTATAGGCAGGTCATTTGAGCATAAATCCAAAGAAGTTATCCTAACCCTTTACAATTCCTTAGTCCGCCCTCTTCTGGAATACTGCGTTCAATCCTGGTGCCCTTATTACCAAAAAGATATAAACAAGCTAGAACGAGTTCAACGTAGAGTTACCAAAATGATACCTAGCCTAAAGAACAAACCATACGAAGAGCGTCTTAGAGAATTAAATCTATTTCCTTTAACCCAGCGCAGATTAAGAGGTGACTTAATTCAAGTGTTCAAAATCATCAAAGGCATCGACAATATGAACTGTAGTAAGTACTTCACTATCGACCAATCTAATTACACGCGGGGAAACGGTTGCAAAATTATTGGTAAATCTTTTAACTCACACGAATCTAAGAATTTCTTCTTCAATCGAGTTGTCAACTTGTGGAATGGGCTTCCCCGAAACGTTATAGACTGCATCACCGTTGATTCATTTAAACTCAGCCTAGACAAATATCTCGCATCAAACCCGCGACTGACTGCGTTTGTAAATTAATAACTTTATTTTATCCCCCCCTCAGTTACTAACCCCTCTGTCCCCTACTAACTTCCTAATCCTGCCACGGACATTAGTTCCAGGGCAGTAATTCCCTTTCCAATGTTCCCTTACCCACTCTAAACCACTGTTTGGACACTTGATCCTCAGTGTTTTGGAGGACAAGCAACCTAGAAGGGTCACTAGATATGTTGTTGCTTGATTTCCTTTGTACTACTCCTTTGTACCGCAGTATAACATCTCCAAAGACGACTGGGATGCCTTTCAGTCTTTGTCCAGCAGCATCGGTGACTTTCGTAGTGATGAGCCCCCAGACATGAACTTCACTTATTTCATGGATTTTCTCCACTCAGTGGCCTCCACATCCATCCCTAAAACGTCTTCTCGAACCCGGGTGCGGCAGGTTCCGTGGTGGTTGCCTGCTTTGAGTGCCTTGGTTACCTTTAAACACCGCCTTGAAAGAACCCTCCATCAGCTTCGCGCACGCTTTGTGGAGACCCGATTGCTCATCCCACATTCTGATAACCCGACACAGATTCCTACTCTCGTCCGTGACGCTCTGCACCTCTCGTCGTTGAAGTCTTTTCACAACAGAGTCTCTGAACTGACTAAGCGAGCGATCAGACAGAGCAAATTGACCTCGTGGAGAGCCTATATATCTAGCTTCACTCACCGTACTTCTATTACACAAATATGGGAGAAATTCCGAAAAATAAACGGAATGCACGCTCGCCCTTCATTGTCATCCCTAACAAGTGCTGTTACGGGGGAACCTATATTGGATCATTGTGACATTGCCAATTGCCTTGCCTCCCATTTCGCTAAGGTTAGTTCCAATGAGTCCCACACAGACGAGTTCCTTTGACACAAACGCAACGCTGAATCGCAGTCCCTTCTGTTTGATGGGGGTCGGGCCTTTCCATACAATGAGCCTTTCACTATGTCTGAACTCTTGCACGCCTTACAATCATGTTCAGATTCTACTCCTGGCCCCGATGGTGTTCCGTATGCGCTTGTCAGACATTTCCATAAGGATGCTCTACAATTTCTCCTCCATTTATACAATCAGTTTTGGAGTGTAAATTACGTCCCTCCGATTTGGCGCCACGCTTACACGGCCCCGGTCCCCAAACCTGGAAAGGACCCAACTTCTCTTGTTAATTACAGACCCATTGTCCTCACATCCTGCATGTGCAAGTTAATGGAGAAGATGATAAATCCTATATGAATGCACTATGCTGAAACGAATGGCCTTCTGTCACCATACCAAAATGGATCGCGCCCCGGTAGATCTCCTCTACATTCCTTGACCCATCTCGAACACCAGGTTCGGGCAGGTTTTGTAAACCGCCATCCTACTGTCGCCATATTTTTTGATATAGCGAAGGCATATGACATGACTTGGAGACACAAGATTCTCAAACTTTTGTATGACTCTGGCATGAGGGGACCTCTCCCATTGTTCTTACAAGCATTTTTGACGGATCGGACTTTCCAGTGTTACGACTGAGGTTTAAATATATCAGGGCTCCTATTCATTGGACTAGTAATGGCATAAATGCTACAACGGAGAGCGCTAGATCCATCCTCTGATGTATATTCCCAGTGAACAAAGAACACAAATACTCTCCAGAGTTCTATATGCAATAATAGGTTATCAAACTCAATAAATGTGCATCTACTCTAGGCTTAATGTTATGTGAAAACAGCCCATTACTACCTATAACCGAAGGTGCTTGGTTATGGTATGCAAAGTAAGGTGGTAAGAGAAGTTACAGCTTACGTTACTTTAATCAATAAATGTCAGGCACTCCTGCATGAAAGAAAGTGCACTAAAGTCCTTCAACACCAACAAGGAATCTTCTTTAAATGTTAGATGCTATCAAGATGCTTGAATCGGAAATGGAACCCAAAAAGGTAGGCAGCGGAACAATGCTCGTGCATTGGCAGGATATATAATGCAGTCGGAGCCAAGAATATCCTAACCGCTACAACAATAATAATAATCGCCACGACAATGCAGTATTCCTATCAACAAAAAGAGCCTAAGTCGTTTGTGTCTCAATACATCAAACTAGGCTGCGAAATGCTTGTGTAATCATAAACGGGTACGCATAATAAGAGTAATTGGTTTAATATACTTAATGTCTACTATGACTGATAAAGTCTAGCTAGAGTCAATGATACGAGGTACTGGTGCGCATGGTATGCCGCATAGCCTAGTGCAAATCTCAAGTCTGTGCGTCAAGTATTACGTTATAGTGAAGGGTAGCTCTCTTGAGAAACCTTAATACCGAAGTATTAACACCTTACGAGCGGCCTATGCTATTTATGTGTACCGCACAGCGGGGTGTTTTTAGCCAAAATAGGGCTGTTTACGTGATCATTTTCATGCCTAAATAAGACCCAGAACGTAAAACAAGTACCTATCCCTGAAAGGGCATAAACAGAGCTTTCGAATGACACCATAACGATCCTTGTATGATGGATAGTTTTCTTGCAATAACCGTGCAACGCGAGTGCAAAAAGCAGGTAATTCGGTACTTTCAGTACATAATTGAGTATGTAGCGAGTGAGAGAGGGAGGAGGGAGCTGAGATTTGTGTCAGTAGTTTCGCCGCGGTGGTCTGGAGCAGTCATACGCTCGCTAGTCTCCTGCCACCACTTGTCTCTCTCTCTCAGCCACATTACGTGCTGAAATTGCCACTCGAGTTATGTCGAGCGCCGCCACATAGTCCAGCTTTATTTAACTCGACTTATGTTGCTCGCCGCTAAATAAGGGTTAAGGGTTCTCCTGGCGTACCTCAAAGACAAACAACCGAGCTTAGAACAGTGCAGATGGTATAGGCAAAAAGCCCTCATTCGTGCATGCTCTACTCTCAATGGCACACAGACTAGAATTTACCCAATCAACTCCAGTTCTCAGGTACGTCGTGCAGCTTTTAACTAAAGCCAGCACCCATCGGAAACAATACCTTATAATATCAGACTCCTAGTCTAGCATTATCTAATCCAGCAGAACACTAATAATTATAGGAAACTGAACAATGTGAATGCCAACCAATGCTTCGTGATCAACTTATCTTAACAACTAAACATACATGGATTATATAAGACCTTAACGCAACATACAACTGGCCAGCATGAAGCTGATTATGCAGAGTTAACCAGAGGGGGTATAATATTAATAAAAGGTGGTGAAAGATATGGAAAATGAGAGAGATAGGCAGAGGAAAAGGTTCTCAGGTGCAGAGAGAGGGACAGATATCAAAGGGATAAGAGGGATGCGTTCTAGAAACCAGATCTGAGGGAGAGAGTGGCAAGAGAGCTGTATATATACTAGCACTAGCTCGCACCGCGTAAGCAAAGCGGTAACAAGTCCTCCAGCCAATCTCAAAGAGGCCAACCAACCATGACGTCACCAAGCATGGTAAAAAACTCCTCCAACCAATCCCCAAGAGGCCAGCCAGCCGTGACGTCATCGAGCATGGCAAAAAACACTGCGCGCCTCCTCACACTCTGTTCTACTCTCTCTCTCTCTCTCTCTCTCTCTCTCAAATCCTATCATTACTATTTAATGATAAAACATATACTTTGCAATTAAATATATAAAGCCTTGACATGGGCGAAAACAAAGAGCCTTTCTGGACTGCCCATGACACGAGCTTTCATATGAAATAAAGCACACAATAATACATCAACTGTAGCCACATCCACTGCCCTGGCGATCCTAGCGAGTCACCGTAGGACAAGCCATGCGGTTCTAACGGAGTGGTTAACGTCACAACCCCCCCAAGATTTTTTCTCAGAGGCCCAAAGCTAAAAAAAAATCTGATGGTTAGAACCCATGCTATATCTCTACTTCCCATCACCCAGCGGCAGTAAAATATCTGGCACAGTTCCCAACAAAACATTTTACAAAATTATATCCCTCCCCAACACAATAGGTTAAATCATATGTAGTTATGCTCCTCAAGAGCGAGCTTCTCCAGCCCAGCATTCTGAGAGGAGTGCAACTCAGAATTACTGCTATAACATACTGAAAAAATTCAACTATCAAAGAAAGAGTTTTTATTTGATTTTTATGTTTTTAATTTGTTTATTTCGGCAGCGCTATAGGGGCAAGCCTAGTTTTTTTCTTCTATACCAAACGCTCAACTCCTGCTTTACGACCCAATACGCTGGGCCACAACCGCGAGCCAACAAGCACCAAGCGCAAAATACTATTCAAACTAAAGCAGGAGGCTACCCGTGTGTCAATATACCCAGGATCATCTACCCTCGAAAGACAATCTGCAATCACGTTGTCACAACCGGCAATATGGCGTATGTCCAGGTTATATTCCTGTAACATTAGCGACCACCTGGTCAGCCTCATATTCCGATTGTGAAACTGGTTCAAGAACTTGAGAGGGTGATGATCTGTGTAAATTACAACGACTGGACCATAGGCTGGAACATAGACCTCGAAATGCCTAAGTGCAAGTACAATTGCCAGCAGCTCCTTCTCGACAACAGAGTAGTTCTTTTGGGCTGAATTGAACTTCTTCGAGTAGAAACTAACAGGATGTTCCAGCCCATCATCGTCCCTTTGCATAAGGACGGCACCAGCCCCCACACCACTAGCATCCGTTGCTAGTTGGAAAGGTAGGCTAAAGTCAGGGGCCCTGAGGATCGGGTGAGTGCACAACAGGTGTTTTACTACTCTAAACGCCTTCTCGCACTCAGGCGCCCATTTGAATTTCTTATCCTTCGCTAAAAGATCTGTCAGAGGTGCTAGCACGGTAGAGTATCCCTTAATGAAGCGTCTGTAGTATCCGATCATACCTAAGAACCTCATGATCTGCTTCTTGATGGCCGGCCGGGGAAAGTGATCAATCGCAGCTATCTTGTTCTGTGGGGGGCACACCTGACCCAACCCCACCATGAACCTAAGATACTGCACGGACGTCCGCACGAAATCACACTTTGCCAGGTTGACCACCAAGCCAGCCTCACTAAGCCTCCTGAACAGGAGTTCTACGTGCTCACACTGACTCTTAAAGCTGTTGTCATAGATAATAACATCGTCGAGGTATACTGTGCAATTAGGAATGTCTGCCGTTATATCATTCATCAAACTCTGAAAGGTAGCGGGTGCGTTCTTTAGGCCATAAGGCATCACGTTAAGCGGTAGGTAGCACCATCCACCACAAAACCACATACCTCTTCCGCTCGTTCGGATAAGGGCACCTGCCAGTATCCCTTAACCAAGTCCACCTTGGTTAGGTACTTTGCATTGCCTATCCTATCCACACAGTCGTCGACCCGAGGAAGAGGGTATGGGTTGGTGGGCGTCAAACCGTTTAACCGTCTGTATTCTACGCAGAATCGCACCTTACCATCCGGTTTTGGTTGCAACGTGACGGGAGATGTCCACTTCACCACCCCCTTCTCAATCAGCCCCCTTGTTAACATATACTCCAACTCCACCCAGAGGGCCGGCAGTTTAATAGGGGGCACCCTATAGGGAACTGACCTGAAAGGGGGGTGGTCTCCTACGTCCACGTCGTGCACCACTAGGGTAGTGAGGCCTGGGTGTTCCGCGAAAACAGAGGGATATGAACCGAACAGGCGCTCCACAGCCACGCGCTGATGCTCAGGTAAGTGTTGCAACGCTTCCTGAGCCGCCTGGTTCGTGTTCCCCGCCCACTGGTTCGCAGAGACATGATGATCCCAGTTATCCTCCACCTGAGCTTGACTGTCCCGTTCTCCTTCTCCACCTTGACTGCTAAACGTCATCACAGGCACAGTGAGAGGCTCAGGGGAGTGCCTCACATACTCCTTCATGAGATTAACGTGACATAACTGATTGCGCTTCCGTCTGTCTGGAGTGGCTACCAAGTAATCCAGGTCCGATAGCTTCTCAACCACCGTATAAGGACCAGTGTACTTCGCGGATAAGGGGTGACCTACAAGGGGCAGTAGAATCAACACCTCCTGACCCACGTGAAACTCCCTGAGTTTAACCTTGAGGTCGTACCTGTCCTTCATGAGGGCCTGAGAGCTAGTCAAATTACGGCCAGCCAACTCCATACTGCGCAACATCCATTCTCGACTGTCGAGGACATACTTGAGCATAGAACAAGGTTTTTCTGCACCCTCCCATATTTCTTTAACCATATGGAGAGGCCCTCTGACACGGTGTCCAAAGACGAGCTCATTAGGGCTGAATTCCAAACTTTCCCCAGGTACCTCCCGTGCAGCAAATAAAACATATGGCAGGCCAAGATCCCAATCTTTCCCATTCTCAAAGCAATAACAACGAAGCACAGATTTTAAGGTTGAGTGCCATCGCTCTAACACACCCTGGCTCTCCGGATGATACGCAGATGACACAACCGTAACAATCCCAAGCTGCGGCATTGCTTGAACAAAAAGGTTAGAAGTGAAGTTGGATCCTTGGTCTGACTGAATCCCCTCCGGGTAACCATACCGGGAAAAATACAATAGCAAGTTCTGGACCTCCGTCTTCGCTGACCTATTTCTCATACGGTACGCGTCAGGGTACCTTGTTGCTACCTCCATGATGGTCAGGGGATACTTGTAAAAATCTCCCGACTGTGCATCACTGTCCTCCTTCAACTCGACAGCACCGGTACCACATTCAAGAACCTCCGGGTCTTCTAATTGCAATTTACGAATGTCCGAAGGAGCAAGCTTATCTAAGTGTTTGCGAAACAACTCATGCCCCCCTCCTACATTGAATTTAGCCTCCCGTTGCTCTCTCTCTGTGTATCGTTGCTGTCTCTTCGTCTTTTTAAGCCCATCCTCTGCCTTCTTAGTAACAGTTAATGGGTCTTCTCCAGACTCGAAAATCGGTCCTAATAATGAGTCCCCGAGAATGTCCGTTGATACTAAACTCTCAACCGCATCAACTTTCAACCCCTTCTCGGTACCTTTTCTCCGCTTGTCTAAAGACTGTTGACCAGAATGTGACTCCCTGGATGCAAGAGATCTGGTGACAACACACGCCATAGGTTGCACCTGACACTTCTCAACCCACTCCTGCTCCTCCCTACTCACGTCGGCCGGCTTCTCGGCAACGACTAAGGGTGGAGCCTCAGAAGTAGGCCCCGCAAAGTCGTTGCTGAGGAGGTCGACGCCCCCAACAGCTAACTTCTCCACAATTCCTACATCCAGGTCACGAGTCACACCATCAACTTCCATCTTCATTCTTACAAGCGGGTATGACCTTGTTGCATTAACTCCCTGAACCACAACCACCCGCGCCGTATTTACAGGTTTACCAGTGAAATTCCTCAGCAGTGTTTGCGATGCCCCAGTGTCACGCAAAACTCTCACCTCATGTCTTCTACCCCCCACTCCACAACCGAGTCCCCTGTGGTCACTAAAGGCATCACGGACAGGGAATAAGCCTTCCGGATCCTTCTGCACTGGCAGTGTATTTACCTCGGAAGAATTGCCTCTAACAAACTCTGATGTCCTCTTGAACACTCCAATGCCGTGAGCAAAAGACACGGCTGCCGGAGGAGGTCGACTAGGGCACTCATTTGCTTTATGACCCTCCTGGTGGCAACTAAAACACATAAATTTCGGTTTCGGCTTATACTGTGATGTAAAAGGCCACTGACTTTTCTTATACGGTGTGGTGTAAGGTTTGGATTCAGTTTTAGTTTCATGGCTCTTTTGTTTAAATGTGTCATTGCTACGGGGAGGGGGAGGATAACAGTCCTTAGCACTTACATCGTACTTCTGTGAGGACCCGCAACCCCGAATCAACGACAGCCGTCGATCAGCCATTTCTGCTGCTTCGACTAGAGTTCTTGGGTTTTTCTCTTTTCATAAAGAACTGCTCCAACATCATTAACTGCTTAATTCCATCAAATGTTGTTACCTTCTCAGATCGGAGCCAGTTCCCCATAGCATCGGACAAGTCCCGGGCGTGTTCCAAAAAGGTGCTATCTCTTCCCTTGGTTACACCCCGGAACTTCAATCGGTACGTTTCTGGTTGCAGTTCGTTACCCCTCAGGACAGTCTCATTGAGATCCTCATACACAATACATGACTCCAAAGGTAACGCATCGTAGGCTTTAAGACTCTTGCCTATTAATCTAGAGGATACATGTGCTGCTCATTTATTCTCCGGCCACTGCTGTTCCTGGCACTTCTTCTCAAAGCGTGCGAAAAACTCTGTTACCCCACTCTCATCAAACACCGGAACCAGTTTCAATAAGTGCGAGAGAGATTGATCATGAGCACGGTTACCAGCCCCAGGTCGCTGTCCCGTTGTCTCTACTCGCGACTTCTCTACGGTCCTGTCGGCACAGTACCTAGTCGACTCAGCTTGGATTTTTGCTAGCTCTATTTGCTGCTGAAGCTGACATTTTCTCTCTTCGATCTTAGCTAATTCGAGCTGAAACAATAATTCTGGAGTTAACCCTTGAGGAGGTGAAGGTGATACAATGTTTGAAATTACCGGTGGTCCCCCCAGGGGCAACCCACCCTGCCAGTCACCACCCAACTGTGGAAGCGTACTCGGGGTCGGCAAACTACTGGGATGGCTGGGAGTCGAGTGTAGGGGAAGCATGGCCGAAGGGCTCTGAGCACTCAACCCCTCTCGCTCACCAGTCACCCTGCCCAGTACACACGTTATCAAGTTATCCCTGGTCATGCTGCTAGTACCCGCATGACCGATAGCTGTGGCCAGGCATTGAAGACCGTACCGATTCATACCCTCCAACCGCTCGGCAGTAACAGGCCATTGCAAAAATATCCTAGCATCCTCCTCACAGTTCACCTGATTAACCCTTTCATCATGCTGCTGTTCCTCAGTTTCGACATTACGTACTGTGTCTCCATTCTCCTCTGATCCGGTATAAGACATGATGCTCACAAAAAAAAATCACCTCAATATTCAGAAAAGAAGCACCCCAAACTCTTATACCTCAATATACACACAAAAATTCTCGGAAATACTCAAGGGCTATACTATGTTGCAAAACAAAATTATTCTTGCTGATCCCCGCAAAATATTCCCCAAAACAACAAATGTTCCCTGCTAATAAATGTAGGTTCACCAAATCCTAGGTAAGGTCGCCATTTGTTACGACTGAGGTTTAAATATACCAGGGCTACTATTCATTGGACTAGTAATGGCATAAATGCTACAACGGAAAGCGCTAGATCCAACCTCTGATGTATATTCCCAGTGAACAAAGAACACAAATACTCTCCAGAGTTCAATATGTAATAATAGTTTATCAAACTCTCAATAAATGTGCATCTACTCTAGGCTTAATGTTATGTGAAAACAGCCCATTACTACCTATAACCGAAGGTGCTTGGTTATGGTATGCAAAGTAAGGTGGTAAGAGAAGTTACAGCTTACGTTACTTTAATCAATAAATGTCAGGCACTCCTGCATGAAAGAAAGTGCACTAAAGTCCTTCAACACCAACAAGGAATCTTCTTTAAATGTTAGATGCTATCAAGATGCTAGAATCGGAAATGGAACCCAAAAAGGCAGGCAGCGGAACAATGCTCGTGCAGGCTATGCACACAAAAAGGCAGGAGACATAATGCAGTCGGAGCCAAGAATATCCTAACCGCTACAACAATAATAATAATCGCCACGACAATGCAGTATTCCTATCAACAAAAAGAGCCTAAGTCGTTTGTGTCTCAATACATCAAACTAGGCTGCGAAATGCTTGTGTAATCATAAACGGGTATGCATAATAAGAGTAATTGGTTTAATATACTTAATGTCTACTATGACTGATAAAGTCTAGCTAGAGTCAATGATACGAGATACTGGTGCGCATGGCATGCCGCATAGCCTAGTGCAAATCTCAAGTCTGTGCGTCAAGTATTACGTTATAGTGAAGGGTAGCTCTCTTGAGAAACCTTAATACCGAAGTATTAAGCGTTCTCCTGGCGTACCTCAAAGACAAACAACCGAGCTTAGAACAGTGCAGAATGGTATAGGCAAAAAGCCCTCATTCGTGCATGCTCTCCTCTCAATGGCACACAGACTAGAATTTACCCAATCAACTCCAGTTCTTAGGTACGTCGTGCAGCTTTTAACTAAAGCCAGCACCCATCGGAAACAATACCTTGTAATATCAGACTCCTAGTCTAGCATTATCTAATCCAGCAGAACACTAATAATTATAGGAAGCGGTACTGAACAATGTGAATGCCAACCAATGCTTCGTGATCAACTTATCTTAACAACTAAACATACATGGGTTATATAAGACCTTAACGCACAATACAACTGGCCAGCATGAAGCTGATTATGCAGAGTTAACCAGAGGGGGTATAATATTAACCCTCTCACATCCGGACGCGATTTTTGAGCCTATTAGGGATACTTTAAATCCTTTGTTACCGTCAGGGGTATCTATAAACCTTTAGTTTGTTTACTTCAACCTCTGCAGTTGTCTTTGAGTTAGCTGTGGGCAGAAAACTAATTTTGGAGAGGTAATTATAACAGTGAGAGTAATCTTTTTCTTATTGCTAATCTGGCAACCTCTGCGTCCTATGGTCGTGAGAGGGTTAATAAAAGGTGGTGAAAGATATGGAAAATGAGAGAGATAGGCAGAGGAAAAGGTTCTCAGGTGCGGAGAGAGGGACAGATATCAAAGGGATAAGAGGGATGCATTCTAGAAACCAGATCTTAGGGAGAGAGTGGCAAGAGAGCTGTATATATACTAGCACTAGCTCGCACCGCGTAAGCAAAGCGGTAACAAGTCCTCCAGCCAATCCCAAAGAGGCCAAACAACCATGACGTCACCAAGCATGGTAAAAAACTCCTCCAACCAATCCCCAAGAGGCCAGCCAGCCGTGACGTCATCGAGCATGGCAAAAAACACTGCGCGCCTCCTCACACTCTGTTCTACTCTCTCTCTCTCTCTCTCTCTCTCAAATCCTATCATTACTACTTAATGATAAAACATATACTTTGCAATTAAATATATAAAGCCTTGACATGGGCGAAAACAAAGAGCCTTTCTGGACTGCCCATGACA
This sequence comes from Paralithodes platypus, assembly GCA_032716605.1. Lineage (NCBI taxonomy): Eukaryota > Metazoa > Arthropoda > Malacostraca > Decapoda > Lithodidae > Paralithodes > Paralithodes platypus. The sequence continues at coordinate 40,182,217 of CM064527.1, read as the reverse complement.
CAAGCTTTCATATGGCACACAACAATACATCAACTGTAGCCACATCCACTGTCCTGGCGATCCTAGCGAGTCACCGTAGGACAAGCCATGCGGTTCTAACGGAGTGGTTAACGTCACACCAGGTTAAGACTGGGGGACAGCTGTCGTGCTGCATGCCACTTCAATCCGGATTACCCCAAGGCTGTGGGACACTCTTTATCATTGCGATCAATGAAATTACTAATTGCCTTGCGGTGGGCGTATCTCATAGTCTTTTTGTTGACGACTTTGCCATCTACTACACCTCCCCCACTTTACCACACATATTACATTGCCTTAACACCACTTTGGGTGCCATTCACAAGTGGGCATCCAAGACGCGTTTCTAGCTCTCCTTAGAGAAGACCAAGGCCATGATATTTTGCCGTGACAAACGTCATTTGCGCGGCCATACCACCGATCTGAGATGGGGGGGTTTCCGCATCCCCTTTTACGACACTGTCAAGTTTCTTGGTATGACCTTTGACACCCACTTCAATTGGATTGATCACATCAATGGAGTGAAAGCCCGCTGACTCCTGCGCATGAACATTGTTAAGGCTGTTGCTCGGGTCCATTGGGGGGCAGAGAGACCCACCTTCCTTATGCTTTATAAAGCCATAGTCCTATCGGTACTGGACTATGGCTGTCCAATATATGGTAATGCTTCCCCCGCTATTTTGCAGCGGCTCAACTCTGTCCACCACTTAGGGATCCGATTGAGCTCTGGGGCTTTTCGATCTTCCCGGATTAGTAGTCTAGTGGCGGAGGCTGGTGAGCTGCCTCTCCATCATCATCGCATATTGGTTACGATGACCTCTGCCGTTCGCTTATTGGCGTCGCCACCTACTGATCGATATTTCGCGGACGGCCCACTGGACTATATGTCACCATCATTTCCCCTTGTAGCCATGAACCTATTTTCCACTGACAGCGTACCATTCCCTCGGGCTTCTGTGCCTGAGTGCGCCGTGCCGCCGTGGTGCATTCGACGTCCCGCCTGTTGCTTTCACCTGACTTTGTCCGGCAAGTCCACTGATGGGTTTATTTTGCACAGTCTGGCCCTGAACCACCTGCTCTGTCACCGTCCGGCTGTTTTCATTTACACCAATGGTTCCAAGCAAGATGGCTTAGTGGGTTGTGCAGCAGTGTCTGAATATGGATCACATCAGAGCACGCTCCATCCGTTTTCCTCGGTGTTCACCGCTGAATTATCAGCTATACAGGGTGCATTGGGCTTGATAGGTGATCTCCCGTGCAACGTTCCTCACATTGTCATATGCAGTGACTCCTTAAGTGCCTTGCAGGCACTACAATGCTATGCACCACGTGACCCCCTTGTTAGGCACATTGCCAGCTTGCTTCATGTCCTGTTCCTGGGCCGTACCATCACGTTCTGCTGGGTCCCTGCCCACGTCGGTCTTAGTGGGAACGAAAGAGCAGATACTCTGGCCAAGAGAGCTAGGCGGGGCACTCCTAGCGTCTCTGTCATGCGCCTACCTGACGTCTTTCCGGTCCTTAAGTCTAAAGTCTGTGATAAGTGGTATGTGGAGTGGAGGAGTCTCCCTACCACTATACATCTCCGTTCTTTCAAAGACGACGTATTTCCCTGGACAACTCCTCCCTCTTCTGATCGTATTGACCAGGTTGTGCTTACCAGGCTTCGTCTTGGACATACTAGGCTAACACATGGTTACCTAATGTCTCTACCTAGATCTCCACCTCCCTATTGCCAGCAATGTCGTACAGTTCTTACAATTCCCATATATTATGCGAATGCCGTGACTTTCGGTATGAACGTTTGCGTTATCTCCAGAACCGTTCCCTTCCCGAATTGCTTTGTGACTCCCCTACCTTTACCTTTGCACCGCTCCGTTCCTATCTTCAAGCCATACATGTATTCCATGAGTTATAACTGACCTACCCATGCATCTCATCTTCCCATACTTGGTCTCCTAGCCTTATAAGTGGCCTCTGGCTCAGTAGGCTAGCATAAAATCTTTATCATCATCATCATGTATGTTAGCTATGTGTCTGGGGTGGTGCTGGGGAAAGGAGGAGGAGGAGGTTGTATGTTAGCTATGTGTCTGGGGTGGTGCTGGGGGAAGGAGGAGGAGGAGGTTGTATGTTAGCTATGTGTCTGGGGTGGTGCTGGGGGAAGGAAGAGGAGGAGGTTGTATGCTAGCTATGTGTCTGGGGTGGTGCTGGGGGAAGGAGGAGGAGGAGGTTGTATGCTAGCTATGTGTCTGGGGTGGTGCTGGGGGAAGGAGAAGGAGGAGGTTGTATGCTAGCTATGTGTCTGTGGTGGTGCTGGGGAGAGGAGGAGGAGGAGGTTGTATGTTAGCTATGTGTCTGAGGTGGTGCTGGGGGAAGGAGGTTGTATTCTAGCTATGTGTCTGGGGTGGTGCTGGGGGAAGGAGGAGGAGGAGGTTGTATGTTAGCTATGTGTCTGTGGTGGTCCTCGGGGAAAGAGGAGGAGGATGTTGTATGTTAGCTATGTGTCTGGGGTGGTGCTGGGGGAAGGAGGAGGAGGTTGTATGTTAGCTATGTGTCTGGGGTGGTGCTGGGGGAAGGAGGAGGAGGAGGGTATATACTAGCTGGGTGTCTGGGGTAGTGCTGGGGAAAGGAGGAGGAGGATGGTATATACTAGCTGGGTGTCTGGGGTCGTGGTGTTGGGGGAGGGAGTAATTATCACGAGTAACTTAATTCTCCCCACCAGTAAATGCCTACAGTGGTCGACAGAGGCGCTGAACAAAATGTTTACCACTGTGCATTGTGGGAAATTGGCGACATCGCGGAGCTATCCACCCTTCCTCTCCTTAAACAATTCTATATTATAAGCAGTTAGTCGAACTTTCTGTGGCTGAAACATACTTTGGTCTATGCATACTGTTGGTATTTATATTTAATATCACCCATATTCATAAATATTGTATATTTACAATACAAAGTCAGCAGGTATTTTCGCGCCAATTTTGTTATGATAATTTATCAGCTTATAAATATGTTTGTAGTCATTATTAGCTGCATATAGACTTTCCCTTTATTACTATACTATATAAGTACTTAGTGTACTTGTATATTGTATTATAAGAATATGTAGAATCACAACAAAAATAGAGATAAACTGTGCATATCCTAGGTGTTGGGTATAGAGATGTCTACAGTCATAGCCCTGGCGCTAGTTCAGAAGCGTCCACCAGAGGTCTCAAGAGAATTGTTGGTAGGGTCAATTCACCCGGGTAATGACCATCAATGAAACACCTTCTGGCCAGGGACGCTAGATGGATAAGCTGATTTTCAAGGAGCTGTACAATCGTGTGTATAGGAGACAGACAGATAGACAGACATATAAAATGATATAGTTATATAATGAATGAAGTTTCTTATCTTACTCCTTTTTCTAACATTAGAATGTCAATGGAAACTCAACATTACAAGACGAACGTAAGGCTGGAGAGAGCGAGAGAGAGAGAGCGTAACAAATAGGCAAGAACTCAGAAACTAGGTAGAAACATGGACGATCTGAGAATATAATTTGAATATATAACTATTTGGTTCGGCAACAAAAACACAACATTGGAAACTTTGCCTAAAAACCTTGGATGTTTAAATGACGCCAGGCGTAAACAGAGACGCACGTACAGACATACTCTGGTACATATCAAAGTTTGGAATTATTGTGTTTTATTGGTCTTTCTTCTTTTGTTAATGTTTTGTTTTTGTCTGCATTACATGAGCATCGATTTAGTTGCTTATTATGGCTTACGGTCATTTGCTTTGTGATATTTGTTTGTTGGTTTCTGCTTTTCGCGACAATTTCTGGATCAAGCACTATTGTTTTCCCTTCTTCTACTCGTCTAATCTTATCTCCTTACTTATCCTGTTCTCCTCACTTTCCATTATTATCATCCCCCTCCATCTCACTACTCTCTCTCTCTCTCTTTCTCTCTCACACTCACACACCCACCCACACACACACACACATATATATATATATACGAGCCGTAGCATAGTCAGTAGAGCGTCGGCTGCTGATCGAAGGGTCGGCGCATCGAGGAAGCACTGTCAAAATGTTATTGGTAGATGTCAAGCCCGGGCAACTTGACCTAGCAATTCGTGACAAACGCCTAATGTTCACGGTCACCTTTTATCACAAATAAAGGTATCTCGCAAAAAAAAAAAAAAAAATAAAAAAAATAATAATAATAAATACAAAAAAGGTATATACTGTATATATACTGTATATATATATATATATATATATATATATATACAGTATACTGTGTATACACTGTAATATATATATATATATAATATATATATATATATATATATATATATATATATATAACATAACATATATATATATATATATATATATATATATATATATATATATATATACTGTATATCGGTGTACTGCACATAATATTTTTTGAAGTATAGCATATTGAATAGCTGTATGTTGGTACAATATAGGTTTGTATTATTATGTATATATATAAGTATTAATTTTTATTTTTTCTTCAGATAATGGGATGTCAGTTACTACAGATCGGACGTGGCGTTATCTAGTGTCCTGGCAACGATAACATACATTATCAACATAGGGTTTGTCTTAAAATGTTTAATTATAATGGACAAATCATGCACACATAAATTGCTATAGTGATTGATAATGATATGGTGTTGCTATTGTGATGGTTTATTAGTGATAATGGTATTTTAATAACTGGGAAAACAATAGAAACTGAAACCTTTGTAAGTATTTAAAAAAAAAAAAAACACAGAACCCTGAATGAGAAAAGCATTATATATGTCAAATTATTATTATTGTCTTCACTGATCAGTGACAACGATAATACATTGAACTGATATGGTTATTAATATCAATCAGTGCTGTTATGCTCTAAAGCAGTGTACGGTACAGTTGGCCTAATACTAGGCGTACGGCCCGGACTGTATTTCTCCTCTTGACTAAAAAACTGTGTTTCAGTGCTGACATTCTGTCTAGGCAAACTCTTTCGTCTCTGTCTCTCCTCTAACATCTTCCCTTCTTGCTAGAAGTTTGCTCTCATTCAGCCTGTCCCAAAGAGGGGTGACCGCTCTCAAACCCTTCAACTATCATTAAATTGCTCTCATCTCTTGTATCTCTAAAGTTTGAAAACTATTCTTGCTTTCACATTTGTTAAGCATTTATCTTCTCATAATCTGCTCTCAGATCGCCAGTATGGCTTCCTTAAGGGTCGCTCTACTGGTGATCTTCTTTCATATCTTACTAACTCTTGGTCATCCTCCTTTCGACACTTGACATATCGAAGGCCTTCGATAGAGTCTGGCATAAATCTTTAATTTCTAAACTACCCTCATTCGGTTTCTCTCCCTCCATTTGCGTCTTTGTCTCTAATTTCCTTTCCGGCCGTTCCATAGCTGCGGATGTGGACAGCCATCGCTCACTTCCTCATCCTATCAATTCCGGTCTTCCTCAGGGCTCTATCCTATCACCCATTCTTTTTCTAATTTGCACAAATGATCTTCTCAACAGTACCTTCAGTCCCATCCATTTATATGCAGACGACTCAACCTTACACTACTCAATTAGTTTTCCAAAAAGCCCCAGCCAGCAATCTCTCAAAAACAAACGTAATGAAGCCATAAAACACCTATCTTCTGATCTAACAACCATTTCCAATTAGGGCAGAGAAACTCTTGTTGCTTGTTAACCCTTTCAGGTTCAAGGGTTACCGTTTAGTATTCAGAAATAAAACTATCTTAATCTGATAATTACCTGTCCAAAATTAATTTTCTGCCCACAACTCACTCAAAGACAACTGCATAGGTTGAAGTAATTAAACTAAATGTTTCTAAACACCCTTGATGATCACAAGATTTTAAAGTATCCCTGTAAGGATACAATAGCATCCAGAGGTGCGTGAAAGGGTTTATGCTTTCAAAACCCAATTTCTCCATCTTACTACTCGTCGGGAACTCCTAGATGACTACAGTATCCCTTATACTTCAACAATATAAAAATCAATCCCTCATCTTCTCTTAATATTCTCGGTGTCTCTTTTTCATCTGCTCTCTCTTGGAAGGACCATATTACCAGTCTTGCTAAGGCAGCCTCCCAGAAGCGGGGTGTGCTCAACCGCTTCAAGAGGTTCTTTACCCCTGCAATGCTTCTTGCTCTGTACAGGGGCACAGTGCGTCCTTCTATTGAGTATTGTTCACATGTGTGGGGAGGATCCTCTCACACCGCACTCCTTGACAAAGTAGAGAGGAAAGCCTTATGTATCATTAACTCCTGTCCACTCACCAACTTTCTGCAATCTCTCTCTTATCGCCGCAATGTTGCATCTCTCTCGCTATTTTATCGCTGCTACAATAGACAGTGTTCCTCAAAGCTCTCCCAGTGTATACCACCTTCTCTATGTAGGGTACGTAGTACCCGTCTTGCAGCACAATCCCACCCCTACTCTGTGCAACTCTCCAACTCCAGAGTGAAATGTTATTCTCTGTCGTTCTTCTATTCTACAGCTGAGAACTGGAACTCTCTCCCAGAATCAATTTTTCCCTCTTCCTATGACTTAAAATGCTTCAAACTCCATATGCCCAGTAATTTTGGCTCGAACGTCCCTTTATTTTGGCTCTGTCACTCTTTCAACTCTCGGGAAGGCAATCGCTACAAGCAGTTCTGCCTTTTGTCTCCCCCACTCACATAGAAAAAAAAATAAAAATAAAATAAAAACATAAGTATCTGGGCAGTGTGTTGAATAAAGATGGGACTATGGATGAAGAAGTGCGGGATAGGGTACAACAGGGGAAGAAGGTTGTAGGAATGCTAAAAGCAGTAACAAGAAATAGGGTGGTCAGTATGGAAGTGAAGAAGTCCTTGCATGACTGTGTGGTAATCCCGACACTGACTTACGGAAGCGAAGCATGGACGTTGGTTGAGAGACTCAGACCAAGAGTGAGAGCAGTGGAAATGAATTACTTAAGGAGTGCGTGCGGAGTTACATGAAGGGATAGACAAACTAATGAGGAAGTAAGAAGGAGGTGTGGTGTGGAGGTAGATGTGCTGGAAAGTGTGAAAAGGAACAACTTGAGATGGTTCGGCCATATGGAACGTATGAAAAGCGAAAGAATGACTAAGAGGGTGTACGAGAGCGAGGTGGAGGGACAGAGAGGGAGTGGTAGGCCGAATGAGAGGTGGAAGGATGGAGTGAGGAAATACATGAACGAAGGTGGTGCTGGTTGGGGGGAGGGGCGTCGACAGACTGAAGACAGAGGTGCATGGGGGCGGTTCGTTCGTGGCCACCCCTTCGGGGATCACGGCGTCAGGCAATATATAGATAGATAGATAAAACATATAGACTACAATGGCAAGTATACATACCGAAAATATAAATAATTGACTCTATGGTGCTTGAAAATATCGATAAAATAATGAACTTAAACGATGATAATTAGGCTATAACCTATTGAAACCTTCGAGTGACCTAATGAACCAAGCCTTGTGATTACCAAGACAATCAAACTGAAGATAATCCAACATAACGTCCATGACCTTCCATGGCCCCTCCCACCAGCTGGTCCACTTCTACTGTCACCTTCCTTGGTGAGTATTGTCAAATCATATCAGTAATTTTTCAATTATCATGGAACTTGTTCATAATATACACGCATATCTAACTAGTAAGTCAGGTCAGGTGAAGGTATTGAGGGATAAGCCTTTACAACGACACCTCGTGGCTAGTTTCAATTTTTCCTATTTTCTGAAGAGTGTAGAGAGTGGAGAAGGAGTGTTGGAGTGTCTTTGTTATGTGTGTTATTAGTCTGTATACGTCGTCGAGGTTGCCCCCGACTGGGTGTTAACATGTAAAACACGCTAGGACGTACTACCACACCCACTAAATGTTCGCCTTGGCTGGGATCGAACCAGGTCAAACAGATTCACACGTGAGCATGCTCTCCACTCGACCGCCGCGGTTCTGTGTAATTATGAATGTATATATTTGTCATCAGTATTATAATTATTTGTATAGTAGTTTGTCCCTAGAGATACATCAACCTTAAGAGAATACCCTCAAATTGTATATTTGTTCGGTAGGAGAATGCCCCGGCCGATGGCAGGCTCCTCCATACTACTGGCTCGTTATCGCTCGCCAGGAGTAGATCGACACCTTGAAGCCAAGAAAGGTCTTACAATCGCCAAACTAATGGGGCGAATGTCATGAAATCTCGGTCCAGAACCCTCCTAAAACTACAGTTTGTTTTGCATTCAATTCTTCTCAGTATATTACGTATTTAATATAAATTTCATTATTCAATATGTAAAAAATTACTTGCATAATAAATTGAATTAGCAGGACCATGACTTATTGTAAGAAACTGCACAACCACTATCATAAGAGATGGCCTTTATCTATAATTTAAACTAGGATATTTATCTTTAATGTGATTGTTTTCATAATGATGCTGGCAAACATATTCATCATAATAATTCAACATTTTAAAGAAATATACCCATTCATATTAGTTGACTGGTTTTCCATGAAATAAATATATTACACTTTAGTTGTATTAGTTTTATGTTAATTGTCTCATTTGCATATTGCTGAGAAGTATGTATTTTGTTTTGGGCCATTGATGCAGTATTATGAATCATTGTCCATATACTATGGCTAACAGTATGAGATGTTAATGAGGTTCGTTAAAGTAATTAGTTAGCTGTGAGTTAGAGAAATTGTTTAGATAATGTATACCCCAATTGATCGCCCGTAGTTTTTCTTAAGCTGATTAAAATCGTCCATGTTAGCCTGGATACAAAATAAATAACACTGTTGAATACTGAAAGGGTTAAATTTCCCATGTACAAGGTTATGTACACGAAATTGTCTCCTTCAAAGGGATAGTAGTAGTAGTTCCCTAGGCTGCCTGGTCGAACAGCCCCGTTGTTGTTTAAGCTTCTTAATGGATTTCCTCTGCAACTCTCAAGAACAATGTAAATTATAGAGTTCGTGATTTATGTGTGCTATGTAAATTATTTAAAAGAAAACTACTATACTTGATCCATTTATGAGTGTCTCCGTCTTGCCCTCCCCTTTCCTTTCCTTTCCTCATATTCCCTCCTACACCCCTCTTATTTCTGCTACTTCGTTCATCCATCTTCTATCTTTCCTTTCCTCTTACCTATCTTCTCGCGGCTATATATTTGTCCCACCTCCTCCCATGTTTCGCTCTCTTAGTTATGTCACATCCATTCCTTCCTTCCTGCCCTTTTCTTATCCCTTCCCGTTTTACCTCCTCCTTCCTCACTACTTTCCCCCTTTCTTCTCCTTCCCCCTTTTCTTCTCCTCCTTGCCTCCTTTCTTCTCCTCTTTCCCCGTCTTTACCCTTTTAACTCTCTCAGATCTTTCCTAAGTTGTATACAATTGTCTAATGTTTGTCAACATAAACTGTTAAAACGCGTCATAATTGTCAAGAGGTTGACAAATACAAGGTTTCATCATATTACAAGGGTCACTATCATAGCCCACTAGCATTATCCTTATGAGAGTCCTGCCCCCCTTCCTATCGGATAGTGTGGCCTCTTCCCTGGACTTGGTAATTTCCTCTCCCCTCCTTCCATAATACCGGGCTTTGGTGGCCCTGCCTTTAATAATATAACACATATTCAGTTTACCTATATTGAATTGCATGTTCCTCTTATCTTTATTTATTTATTTATGTTTTCTACATTATTAATTTCGTTTAGTTACATTACTATTTTTGTGTTTAAATCTCATTCACCATCACCACAATCACTACCACAGACACCACAATTTATAGGATCATCACCAGTGACACAACTACGAGTAAGACCTACATCACCATCACTACCACTATCACCATCATCCTTATTACCACCATCACCAACACCTCCAGTATCACCATCATTATGGTACTACCACTATTCACTTTCATTCCTATAACTTCCAGCATCACCATTAACACACATACCGCTAACACTTACATCACCATCACTACCAACATCAACATCATCACCAACACTATCATCATCAACATCACCATCATCACTACCACTATGGCTTTCATCACCATCAACAGCATCATCACCACTACCACTATCAGCTGCATCACTACCAGCATCACCACCACTACCAACATCACTACCACTATCACCATCATCACCAATAACACCATCAGTCTATGTTATTCGGTCGCCTAACACCAGGGCAATGATCACAAACTCTCTCATTTATATCTGTTCACTATAGTAGACCTTCTAACCCATCCCACTTAATTTATGGAAATATGCATTTTATTTGATTGAATGGGAATATCCTCGTCACTAGCATATTACATTATCATTGAGAGAGCAATACACCTACAATAAATAAATATTAATCTTATATTAATTGGTTGCAGAGTTTGAGTAGTGAGACACATGGATGTACAAATGGAGTACTTAATAGAGGAGATATATAGAGAGTGAGTGAGTGAGTGAGTGAAAATAATGCTATTATAGTAAGGACAGATGAAACAAGATATGACTAGAGAGTGAGTGGGGAGAATGAGAGAGTACAAAGTAGTACAAGGAAGTCAAGTAACAGCATATCTAGCGACCCCTCGAAATTACTTGCCCTCTAAATCACGCTTGTTCAAAATGGTCTACAGTGATACTAAGTGGGTTAAGGACAATAATTGGAAAAGAAAGTATTGCCCTAGGACCAATGTCCCTGGCAGGGTTATGGTATGTGGGTAGGGGACAATTTGGGTTAATCAAATAACACTGCTGTAAGTGATCCTTCATGCATCTTGAGGAAAAGTGCGTAACATCTTAGTTTTTGTTTATACATTTAGTGATCCTCGATGTAGCTGATATTTTTTTGTATTCAATTACAAATGCAGTCAGTCGCGGTTTTAAGGCTAGGTGTTTGTCCATGTAATATTTAAAGGAATCAATGATGCTGTAGTCTATAACATCTTGAAGAAGCCCATTCCACAAGTTCACAACTAGATTGAAGATTAAATTATTTAGACTCATTCGAGTTAAAAGATTTACCAATGATATTGCAATCATTTCCTCACGTGTAATTTGACTGTTCGATCATAAAGTTTTTATTACAGTTCATGGTGTCGATATCTTTGATTATGAAGACTTGAATTAGGTCACCTAATCTGCGCTGGGTTAAAGGAAATCAATTTAATTCTCTAAGATGCTCCTCGTATATATATATTTTTTTTAGATTAGATATCATGTTGGTATATTTGCGTTGAATTAGTTCAAGTTTATCAATATCGTGTTGGTAGTAGGGGCACCAGGATTGAGCGCAATATTCCGTAAGAGGACGGACTAAGGAGTTGTAAAGAGGATTACATCTTTGGATTTATGGTCAAATGACCAGCCTATAAAGGCAGCTTCTGTACATTGTTGACTGGGTTTTAGGTTACTCTATAGTGTTATTACCAACACTGTTTCTGACTACACTCATAAACTGAGTGTCATTCATTGAATAGTTTGCTTTCTCATTCCGTTTCCTGATATGGAGTATATACTTTACATTTGTCGGCACAACTCATTTGCCAAAATTGAATCCAACAGGACAGCTTTTATCGGCTATTTTGTATATGTTCTACATGTTCATTTAACAGTACGGTATTTGCAATTTATGTATCGTCTGCAAACTTTGAAATTGTGCAGGTGAGGCCCCCATTTACAGTATGTCGTGTATGTAAACTAGGAAGCGAGAGAGATAGAGAGAGAGGGAGAGGGATAGAGAGAGATAGATTGAGTTTCCCCACAAACATATTCCTGGATTATTCGTGCCTCACTACACCCACACACCCACTAGCAGTGAAGAACAGGGAACTGGGGAGAGAAGGAAGGAGAGAGTGGAAGAGGAGGTGAGAGGGAAAGAAAGGATGGAATAGGAGAAGAGGAGTGAGGGAAGTGGAGGTGTGGAATAGAGGAAATATGAAAAGAGAGGGTGGATGAAGAAGAGGGAAGGAAAGGAAGTAGAAAAGGAGGAGAGGAGAGAAGAAAACAAGTCTGTGGAAGAGAAGATGACAGGAGAAAACGAACGAGGTGTGGAAGAAGAGGAGATACAGAAACGGGAACCTGACAGAGGAGGAGAGGAGAAGATAGTAGAGGAGAAACATGGAAAGGGGGGTGCCGGAAATGAGGGGAAATGGAAAAGCTGGTCTAGAATGAGAATAGAGACAAACAGAGGGTGTGGAAAAACATAAGAGAGTTGGAAAGAGTGACAGACAGGAGGAGAGAAAGATAGAGGGCGTGGAAGACTAGTAGAGGAGAAGTTGGAAAAGGGTGTGTCAGAGAAGGAAAGAAAAGTAGAGGAAACAGTTCACAACATTAATGAACAGTGGAGTGGAGGAAATGAGAGGAAAATAATAAGTGATGAGGTAAATAAGTGGATGAGAGGTAAACATATTTAAGGAAATAATATACAAACACAAATATATATATAACGGGATAAATTATGATGTTTGGAGGTGAACAAAAGGTTTATTGTGTTAATCGACGTGAATGAACACAAGTTATGATATATAATAATATCATTGAAATCATTGGTATGTTTCTTGAGCATAGAAAGATAAGTAATCAAACATATGAAAATATATTAAAATTGTATGGATGAATACCGATGGGAAGTGCATAATTTGAAAGTTGTAAATGTGTTTTCGGTATAACAGTTCAGTGAAAGATTATTTTGTATGTTACACACATTACAATGAGTGTGCTGCACGACGCACTCTCTCCTCCATCTGCTGTATCTCCCTGGCAGGGACGCCAAGGTCTTTGAGATACTAACCATTCACTGTAATACCTTGCACTGTTCTCTCTCTCTCTACCTTGTCAACAACATCTTATCATGAAAGACTAAAACAAAACAAAATTGTTTTCACTTAAGAACAGAAGATTGCGAGGTCAATTAATCGAGTGTTTCAAGATACTAAAGGGATTTGACAACATTGATGTAGATTCACTTTTCAAAATAGATAAACGTTCATTAAATTTAACTTGGGGAAATGGAATGAAATTAAATGCCAGGAGGGCGAATCTCGATGTCACAAAAAACTTCTTCACCTACAGTGTGGTCATCGAGTGGAACAAATTGCCAGAGAAAGTGGTACAATGTAAGACAATTGACACATTCAAAAGAAGTCTAGACATTCATTTTGAGGAGGTGTGAATAATGTAGGTTAAAACAAAGTGTAGGTTAAGCATCAGTAGTATATACTATTTCTCAACTTCGTTCTTTACTATAAATTTCCCAGTAGAAGTTTTTTCTCATTCTGTTGGGGGACTTTTTTCCCCAACTGAATGTCATGCCAACCAACGGTCGGAGGGAGAGGTGGGTGGGGAGAGAGCCTTCTGCTTTGCTAGCCTTTGCCTTCCACTTTGTAGCAAATTATATTTTAGCATTAAGTCCGGAGTTCCTAGTAGGACCGCAAGGTCTGTGTAGTCTGTGTATCTATGTAACAATATGTAACTCTTTCTTGGAATATATTGTAATGTATGGTTTGGATAACTTGTCGGATTTTTATCTCCCTCTCTTTCTTTTGATAACGTTATTCATGTTTGTGTTAATGTTCGTTACTTAGTTGTCCCTATTATCAAATGTCTGTTCTTCTTTAATCATCATCTCTTTTCACCTTCATTTTAGTTACCTATCTAGTTGACTTGAATCATGATTGTAGTCTTCATTAATGTGTTGGGATTCTCTCGTCCCCTCTTCGATTTCTACGTCATATTTCCTTTTATTATAACCTTCCTTTCAAAATATTAATTTGTCTTTACATTAGTTGATTTGGATTTAGTTGTTCTCACTTCTATTCCTACATCATATTTCCTCTTATTAATACCTTTCTTTTCTACCTTCATTAAACAAATATTTACCCTTAAGGATTGTGACGCATTTTGACAGTGTATTGTTATTAGACGATTGTGTGCAGAATGAGAACGATATCTAGGAATTAAATGGGTAAATACTGTTGTACTTAACCTTCTCAATTCCAAAATTCATTCTTCAAGTGAATATAATCGTCTAATGATAGACAAAATATACTGTTAAAACGCGTCATAATCCTCAAAGGGTTAGTTTGTCTTAATTCCTGACAGTAGCCTTCATTGGTAAAATAATGTGTTTTGAATAAATTGTTGGAAGTTCTGCCAGGTCCAAATTTTAGAAGACGAAAATGCTGACGGATGGGGAATTATTAAAGACCATAGAGGGAACTTGCCTGTCTGTCTCGCTGACTGGGGGGAGGGGGGAGGTACTGGGAGGGAGAGGGGGGAGGTACTGGGAGGGAGAGGGGGTTATGTAGGCAACTCAGAGACGGAGAGAGAGAGAGAGAGAGAGAGAGAGAGAGAGAGAGAGAGAGAGAGAGAGAGAGAGAGAGAGAGAGACAGAGAGACAGACTACACTACACTACACAGGCGTGGGCGAGAGATATATTATATTGTTAGAGGTGAGGCAGGATATGTCTGGACGGACGGTGTGGCAGAGAAAAGACAGGAGACAGGACTCCTGTACAGAGTTCGAGAATTCTTCACTGACGAGCAGTTGGCCGTAATATATAAAAGTCATGTGCGTTCTCAGATGGATTACTGTTCACCTCTGTGGGGTGGAAGTGGAGTGGTTGCATTGAGGCAGTTGGACAAAATTCAAAATAAAGCTATTAGATTAATCAATAACCCTGCAATCACACAGGACCTTCCTACATTATCCATACGAAGAAACGTTGCATCCCTTGCATTATTCTACAGATATTTTCACAGCAATTGTTCCGAGGAACTTGCTTCAATTGTGCCGCCTCTCCACATCTTTCCCCGTAGAACTAGGGCAGCTGAGAGCGCCCATGAATTTACACTTTCTCCTCCACAATGCAGAACTTCTGCTTATCAGAATTAATTTATCCCCAGAGCTACTACTCTTTGGAATTCACTTCCCTCGAATTGCTTTCCACAAACTTACAATCTACAAATGTTTAAATCCAGTTGTTACAAACATTTTATGAATGGAGGATGCCTTTAGGCACATGGACCTTTTTGTTTTATCTGTGTTTTTCCTTCCTCCGTTCATTGTCTCTTAAAAAAAAAAAAAAAAAAAAAAAGGTGTGATGAAAGAGAGAGAGAGAGAGATAGGGGTAGGGGGAATGGGGAGGGTGGGGGGATAATAGCAAAGTACACGTTTGATTTTTTGTTCAGCATACTGTATGCGACGAAGAACGTTTGTAAGAGGTCTGTATCATAACGCTATAGTTTATAATGTAGTGAGCTGTAAAGTGTCTTTTGTGCTAAAGCATGACAAAAGTATCTTTATGATGAACAATTATTGTGGTATGAAAAACCTTAACTTTAATTTACAGAATACAGCCAAAACTAGAGGGACATTCGGTAGAGCTCACCAATTTTCGTGAAAATCTACGGATCGCCTCCTAAATTGAATAAGTTCTTCCTTGGCGCATAACCGATCTTCCCACCAACTTTCGGGAACATCGGTTCATAACTTTGAGATATATTTGGTTTACAGACAAACAACAAACAAACAAAGGCAAAAACTTAACTTTCGTTGAACTTTTATTTATCAATATGTATGAAGGAGACAAAAGGCAGGCTGACTGCAACAAGTGACTCCTCCAAAGCTAAAAGAGTGACAGAGAGCCAAATTCAAGAGACGTTGGGGTCAAATGCTTGGACACACGAATTGTAAAGCATTCAATGTCGTATGATGAACGAAAGATTGATTGAGGGAAAGAGTTTCAGAGTTCACTTGATGAGTAGAAGAAAGTCTCAGAAAATTAGCTAAAGTAGCCTTCCCACATCAAGGAGATTGGTGCGAAGTGTAAACGTGTATGGACTCGGTATGGACTCCTGGAGAAACTCCATCATACCCCTGAATAGTCTGTAGCACCCCGCTAAATCCGTCCCACTCCAGGCAGGTGTGACAAACTTCAAACATGTTTAACATTTCAGTCCCGAATACGAAGAGTCCGTTAAACTCGGTTTCAACTCGTTCTGATTACTAACACCTCGTTTCGACTCCTAATAGAAACATATCTCAGCCGAAGACTGATTTCTCCTGAACTTGCTATCGCTCGTCAGGGACAAAAATGTCAGCTATATCATGGCACGCAAAGTCATAATATTGGCAAAGAAATGGGGCGAAAGCTCTTATAATCGCCAAAATATTGGGGCGAACGTCATAAAATATAAACTAATGGGGCTAAACATGAGGGATAATTGGTCCTGGAACAAAATATCCTCTTGAAGAGGAGTATTCTGAGCGAAGGGAGAAGCAATTGCGATGGATATTTGTTTTGTTTAAACGACACTTAGACAGAAAGGCAGGTGAAAGAAAATTACTTGGGTAAGATGAGTAAAAGAGGATAAAGGAAACGTTTTTAGTTAGCAAAATCGACCACAAATGTACCCCTTCAATAAGATTTGCATAAATGGAAACTGTATACATGTTAGAAGTGATGGAAGGGCTTCTAGGGGAATATAGAGAGGTAGAGCTATTGACTGGTGATGGAAAGAATATTACACTGATAAGGTTAGAGGCGTATAGGAGAGGGGTAAAGGAGGAATGGGAAGGGACAAATATTATGTGAATCGGATAACGTAAATCGAGTGAGAGGACACACAAAATTGGGGTGAAAAAAGATGCAGACAAAAATGAGAAAAAGCGAAAATTATGTAAACAGAACATGGGAAGAGATAATGTAAATACTGAAGGTACAAAGAAGGAGAGAGATAACTGGAGAAAGGTAGAACTAACTAGCAGCAGGGCTTGGGAGACAGAAATTGATCAAAAATGGTGCTAGAAATTGAGGAGATAAACACCCAAGCAAGTTAAAGGCTAGACATGAAAGTTATGGCCTAAATGTAACAAAAGGCAGGACAAGATAGGGGCAGGAGGAGGAGGGAGGCACTATTGACTACCCCTTCCTCACCTGTTACTATTACTGGCAGGTATTGGCAGGGGCGGGGCTATGCGATGGCCACCACTAGAGACCCTACAGTAACAGAGATCGGCCAACGTACGCCATATTGGTGCAACTGGTGTGATTATTCTCTCTTTACACTCGGATATTATAATATCCGTACCCATAACAAACATTCGGCATTGCTGGTACTGGATACATGGTTTGGTCTTCATATCTAACTTCTACATGATCGCAAATAAAACTCTACTGCTCGATAATTGCAGCACCATAATGGCGCCACCGAAAACACAAAAACTAAGCGGTCTCTCTTTGGAGCAAGATCTCTAACCAGCCCCAGACGACACACAGGTATTGACGAACGGCCTACCTCGCACTGGACGCCTGACATTTATATTAGGACCTGCACACCCAGATAATTATGACCACCGGTAGTTTGGACAGCTGAACTTTCACAGGGGTATTTGGAATTGAATGTGTCAGATACGACACTTGAGCGAGGACATTCAGTGTGGTTAGTATCACTGTGATGTTTGTGTATACCATTCATGTATAAATATATTTGTCTTGTTTGCATTAAGATTCCTCTACTTGTCTCTTCCATACCTGTCTCCACTACGCCTGTCTTACAAGCCTGCCTCCTTGTTTGCATTTTCCTGGTAACTTTCATTGTATTTCTGTTTCTCCTTTTTTTTCTTCTCCTTACTTCTTTTACTTCTCAAACTATTATATCATCCTTATTGTCCTGTGCCTATTATTTTTCTCTGTTCACGCTTTATTGTTTTCTAGATCTTCCCTTTCATCCTTCCTTTCCTCTTCTTTCTTCTCTACCTTTCACCCGACACATTTCGTTTGTGCCCCCCCCCCTCCCTTTTGTTCTTGTGTATCTCTCCTTCTCCCTCGTGCGCCGTATCATATTTCTGTCTTTCCTCAACCTGCTCGCTACCCAACATAATGTGTTCTTCACCTGCACGCCCTTCATCAATGCTTCCTGCTTTATCGTATATTTTCACTCACTTGCACCGTATTTTAGCATTTATTTATTTGTCCTACTACGCTATAAAGATTTGAGCACTTAAGGGGAGGTTTCTACTGGAGTTTTTTTTTCTGGACCCCTTTCCCCCTCATGTTTAGCCCATTGCTTTTGAGATTGTAAGATGTTCACCCCATTAGTTTGGCGATGTTAATAACTTTTGCCCCATTTTAAGACCTTTCGTCCCATTTAGGTGTCAATTCTGTCCTGGCGAGCGATAGCGAGCCTGTAATTTAAGAGGAACCAGCCTTTGGCTGTGAAATTTTTCTACCGAAAAATTTACAAATTTATCTAGGAAGGGAGCCTAGGGGGTGTAATTTTAAGCTTGATAGAGGACTAGGGAATCAACTAAAAACCTCCCCTTAAAGTGTAGCAAAAAATGTACACATAAGCAGTGTTATTCGGTTTATTAGAACACATACACGGTTAAACCTGTCTTTATGTGTACCATTTTCCGTTAGGATTATGTGTTCATTTTTACAGTAGGTTTTGTGCATGTCCTATATAATTCGTTTATCTCTGCTTCTCACCGGTTGTCTACATTATTATTATTCATTCTTTATATAACTACCTTCTCTTTTTCGGCTTCTCTACTCACTTGTGCCTTGTGTTTGATGTCTCCTTTCTCTCTAATAGACTTGTTTCTGCATCTATTTTCAATTATTTATAGCTCACCAGTCCAATATATCATAAGTACAGTAGCGTAGTCCGTTCAATGCATGTAGGCCAAAATTATTGACCACTAACCTTTACAACTCATACACGGCTAGAGTAATCGAGCTAATATTTCTGCCACTTAAGAAGAGTCAACCAGGGAATAGGTGTGAAAAGTTACAGGCCAGTTGTTCTAGTAATCTAGCCCCTTTTTTATTTACAGAGGCTGGGGGGTCACGTTTTCTAGCCCACTTATAATGAATGGACTATAATAATTGTTGCCATTCGTTTCTTCATGCCCTACTTCTCTCAACTCCACCCTCCACTTGTTCTGTGTTGTGTCTCTCATTCTTAATACTCAAACATTATGTCTGCCATTTCAATTTGTCTCCCTTTTTCTATCTATATCATCACTTTTATCTTCTTCGGCCTTCTTCTCCTTGTATTCCTCTTACCTAAACAGTTATTCTCTTTACGTGTATTTCCTATTCTTCTGCTACGTCTATTCCTTCTCCTGTCCCTTCTGCTCTCCCCACTATCAACCTGTTGTGTTTGATTCATCTCGAAATGTCGATGTGTTCCTCTCTCTCTCTCACTCACACTCTGCTCGCTCTCTCTCTCTCTCTCTCTCTCTCTCTCTCTCTATATATATATATATATATATATATATATATATATACAGTATATATATATATATATATATATATATACTGTATATATATCTCAGTGGTGGGCATCGCTATCAATTACCCACTTTCTCAATCGCAATATCGCATCTAGTAACTGTCACTTTCCGCATTCGCTAGACCGTTAATTAATTAATTAATACGGTCACGCTTAACGCTTAACGTAAACGCAATCAGGATTGGGATTTTTAATTAAAACAGTGCAAACACGAGAGTAAATTATTTGGTGTTGTAGTAAATTTGTTTCTTTACTTATCATTTACCACAAATATCCCATACTTCACCTCAAGTCAGGCCTCACTCATTATATCCCATACTTATTATTTATCACCTGCTTAACCCTCACAAATATCCCATACTTCACCTCAAGTCAGGCCTCACTCATTATATCCCATACTTATTATTTATCACCTGCTTAACCCTCACAAATATCCCATACTTCACCTCAAGTCAGGCCTCACTCATTATATCGTTATATTTAACTTTTTGTTTTGTTATCAACTCTGCGTAAGCAGAGTTTGGTATCGCCCCCCGTATAGTGGGTACCACACGAAAAAAAAATCTGTCGTCGTCGTCGTCGTCGTCGACGTCATTGTCGTCGTCGGCGTCGTCGTCGGCCGTCTGTCTCGGAACTCCTCCTAGACCGTTGGACGGATTTTCACCAAATTTCACACAAACATTTGTTGCGTGAATGCAAAAGTCAGTCAAAAAAGATTTTTTGAATTTATGCAATAGTTATGATTTTAAGTCCAAAATATGGTTTTCCCCCCCCCCCCCCCCCCCCAGCAATGATGGCGTTCTTAGTGTGTGAGCCCCGGAGGGGCTCACACACTAAGAACGCATTCCTTTGGGAGCGAAAACATCTCGCTACGTATTTGCTAGGTTAAGTTAATTTAGTTGGCATTATAAGTGATGGTAGTAATATTTGGATTTATGGTGATAGTAGTGATAATGGTGATAATTGTAGTGATGATGGTTGTAGTTGTATTGATGATGATGACAGTAGTAATGATGATGACAGTAGTAGATATGATGGTGACAGTAGTAGTAATGATGGTCATAATAGTAGTGATGATGGTGACAAGTAATGATGATAGTTGTAGTGATAATAATGACAGTAGTGTTGATGGTAGTGACGATGGTGTGAGTATTAGTGATGATGGTGAGTAGTAGTGAGGATGGTGAAATTTGTAGTGATGATGACGATAGTTGTGGTGATGAAGTTGTTGTTGTTGTTGTTGTTGTTCCCCAAGCTGCCTGGCCGAACAGCCCCAAGGCCCCGAGCAAGGCTAAGGCCATAACCGAGCGCCCCCACAGAACCCTCCCCGCCGACCACAATAAAGCCTGGGTGACCGAAGCCACTCCATGGCGGGGAGCTGAGGAGGGTGCGGAAATGCCCGGGAAACCAAAGCCCCACCCAGGGCCCTGTGTCCCTCAGCAATTATGAAGAGAAAGTTGAGGGGCAAGGGAAAAATGTGACGCTTTGGCTTCCAATCTTGGTAGATTGGGAGGTCAATCCACGTTAGAGATGCCGTCACTTGAGATCTAGAAAATATATAGGTAAAAGGAACAGTCAGAGTAAGCTATGCGTATGGCAGAGATTGCTCAGTTCTCACTCTGATAGACCAGCCCATCACCACATGACTAGAACCCAATCCTCTCAGCATCAGCTAGGAAAGGCCCTAGAAAGCCACCTTTGGCGGGGGGATAGCTCCCCTATTTCAACCCTTTTCGGGGTTGGGCACCCGCCCAAGTTCATAGTAATGGTGATGATGGCAGTAGTAGTGATGATGGTGGCAGTAGAATAAATTATGGTAATATTTGTGACAGTAGTAATGATGATGGTTATAGTAGTAGTGATGATGTTAACAGTAGTAATGATGATTGTAAGATGGTGGTGATGATATTAGTAATGATGGTTGATAGTTGTAGTATCAATGATAGTAGTGATTAAGATGCTAGTGACAATGGACAGTGATGATGGTGAGAGTAGTAGTGATAATTGTAATTGTAGTAGTGATGATGATCATTATAATGGTGATGATGACAGTACTCGTGATGATTGTGGCAGTTGTAGTGATGATGGCAGTAGTAGTGATTATGTTGATTGTGATTGATGATGGTATTAGTAGTGATGATGGTAACCCATCGCAGAGTTGGGTATGCCGTTTTGATTTTGGGCAAAACGGCACGTCTACTTTATTATTATTTGTATCTGGATAAATTAGCACAAATTATATATATTCTGGACTTAAGGGCATGACTTTTACTTTATATTTTACCTATCCCTTGAATTATTATAAGGGGGATAAATTTGATAGCCTAATAACCTAATAACTACGTGACCATTTATGATGTGTAATAATTAGTTATTTTTGTTAGCAAAGGCGTAATGCCGAAAGTGTTATTATGTAGGATCTAATAGGAAAGATTTAAGTATAAAAGTAAAGAGGGGAGGAAAGGATCAATTCTTCTAGACTAAGAGGCAACCAATAAGTTCAAGGGGAAACAGTTTTGCTTAGTTGCCCGATAGGTCAGCTATAGCTAGGAAAGGACACTAGTCCCTTGAAATAGCGAACTAATTTGTTAATAAGGAAACTATATAGAAGGACACTAGTCCATATGAATTACGGGATTCTTATGTTTTAGAAAGGAAGTTATATCCATATAAATCGAAAGGGTCATGGAGGCGGTTTGGGAAAAGTGTTAAGGATATCACGTATAACAAAGAATTCCTCAGAAGTTATGTATAGGAATATAATTGTGAATCTGTTCCGTGTAGGCGTTTTGAGGGACGGGTTATCTTTTGTTGGAACGGTTATTGATTAAGGTTTAATGTAAACATAGAGTGTTTGTAATAGGGTTACATGAGAGTATAATCGGAAGGTGTTATTGAGGTAAATATTGTAAACTAATGTCATTGGAGTAACTGGGTGACGGAACCCAATGTTATATATGAGAGGGAACCTGTAATCCCGGTCGGTAAATTTGTGAGACTTTATATTATTGTTGAGGTACTTGTGTAGTAACGACGGTTGTGTCAGATGAGTTAATAGATTATATGTATTGAAGCTTTGGTCTCGAGAGAAGGCACCGAAGGCCCAGTGGACGTGGTTAATTCTTGAGAATAGAATAAGAATATATTTTTTGTGTAAATTAGGTAGAGAACGATTGTGTCATTAGGCCCTGGTCTCAACAGAAGACACAGCAGGGCCCAGATTAAACTATTTAGGATTAGTAACTAATAACGTGTTTGTTGGATCGACGTCGAAATGAGTCAATACCTGAATAGCGGGAATTCAGCTAGGGAGTAACGGGAACTCTAGGGGTCCAAAGTACAACCTATCTTGAATCGACGTAATATTCAATCAGTGTCTTGAACTTATCTCGGCCCAAACAAAGTACCCGTTATTAGAGTAGTTAGGAAGTTTGTTAAATAAAGTATACGAACTTCTAAATGACTATCGATTTATCTCCCATAATAGTAGTATCGTAGCAGAAATTAAAATAAATACTACAAGGTTATCAAAAGAATACTCCAAAACACATTTTTGATCGACTAAACAAATGGGTCTATAATAGCAAAATAATATATATATTATTTGCATTATTTGTTATTAATTATATAAATGATACTATTATTTTGCGTAGGCTTCTCTAGTACTCATAACACTCGATACCAAGCCTTCAGAATCGATACTTTCAAGTACAGAGTTGGTATATGAAATATCAATACTTTGGTATCGATACGCTCATCACTACTAAATACCCTTCCACTCGCGGCAACTGTCACCTATAGCATCACGCGGGAATTCCTGTTGGACCGTGTAGACTTGTAGTCTATAAATAGTACCCGCATGGAGGGGGAGGGGGGTGGGGGGTGGGGCGTGTGTACCACTGAAAGGCTTCTAGCGATTGCGCAAGCAGCTACACTTTTCTAACCCGCAGATATTTGCCGAATGTATCCCTTAAATAACCCTCTTACTAAGATACGACTTCCGCTCTAGCGGAATTAGTGGGTTTACGGAAGTGCCTACCTCTGATATATATAAATATATATATATATATATACAGTATATATATATATCTCACCAGAAAAATATTTGGGAGGTAAAAACTAAAGGTTCCAAGAATGGAATCAGGGTCAGTTCATTTCGACGCCTCAAATTCTTTCCCCTCTATATTTTCCTTTTGGCAGCTGCTTGAGTTTGTCTCTCCAGTTAAATTCCTGGGTTTGTTTCTTTATATTTGGTATTGATAAATACGTTCAATGTATTTGATATTGATATTGATATTGATTTGGTATTGATAAATACGCTCAATGGCCCCTCTGGTTCCAGTAGTGTCCTTCCGGCTAATAGCCGTCATGGTTCCTGAATAGGCCACTCTGGTTTCAGAAGGGACCTTCTAGTAGTAATACATTACATTGAGCGTATTTATCAATACCAAATCAATATCAATATCAATATCAATATCAAAGGCCTTAACCTTGGGACTCTTTATGCAATTATTATATTTGACTTGTTAATTTTTGTTCGTAATCAATTTACCCGATTCAGAGAGAGATAATTATTGAATGCATTGGGATATAACAATCAAAATCATACTTTTCAAATATTTGTTTCTAAATTGCATTTGTACATTGAGATTGGTCAGATAGTTATGTGAAACTGTTTATATGGATTGAATTATTTACATGTGTCGAAAATGCATATACACACATCCATAGACGTGCCAACATATGCTGATACCTGATCGATCATTGGTTGCTTGTAGACTAAGCACACACACATACCACACGCTATGTATTAATTACAAGTATTTTTCTACTTGTGTGTGTTTTTTGTTTTATTTTTTTTCTATATTCCAACTACTCCCTCTCGGGCATAGGCTGATAGCCTTTACACTCTACCGCTGAACACGGTGAGGCCCGTGATGTCTTGTTCCAGTCTAGGGAGTGAGACATGCGAAGCACCTATTCACAGCTCGAACCCAACTCCATCTCTGAAGCTGCTTCGCCTCTGCGCTTCACAGTCTCACTCCCCAGGCTCGGACCCTCACTCTCAGAACGCCACCTATTGAGCAATTAACTCACTAGACATTGCCCCCCTGTAGCATATTTTGAATATGGGAATATTCATACAATGCTATTTAATCGGGGAACAACGAGGGTATTTTGTTTTGGCATTTCGGTATGGTGTGGTAATGCACTGAAACTAGGTACAACACAAATTTCATCCCAATAATATCTTCCCATTGACATATTGGGATTCGAACCCGGGTCCATTGGATTACCAGTCCAGTGGCAAGACCACTCTGCCACACCTCCCCTATTGTATGTGGTATTATAAATCAAATGCTAGTCAAACAAGCAGTAATTCGACCTCCTCCCCCTACCCCAATCCACTCTGAATTTGTCAATTTTTTCACTATGCTTTATTAACGTATGCTGCACAAATGCTCTTATGGCAGGAAAAAACGTGCAACACATATTTTTTAGAACTCACTAACAGCTTATGGTATCAAAAGCTCACACACAAATTATGTTCCTCTTGCTCTTATATATTCAATTCATCTTTTCTCATATTTTTATTTTGTATAGCTCACTTAAGGTACACTCTCATTTACATTATTTTTCATATTGTTTATTTGACCTAAGTGATTCTCAATGTTTCACCTTAGTTACGAACAAAACTTATCAGCTGGACTTTGATGCAGCTCCACAATCATCATCAAGTTAGTCTCTTGCTCATATCAATGTGGACGAATGGTTGTTTTGACTAATATATGTGTGTATCGATAAACCACCATTATTATATTATAGTTGTTGTCTAGTGTTGGTCTTTGTCTACCATGATTAATATCATAATATCTCCCAGCAGGTATATAAATCATATACATTTAATCATATATTGGAGAGGTAAACCCCCATGGTATAGAACGTTTTTATTGTTATAAAGAGGTTTGTGTATATACAAATAAAATAAAAAAATTGTCATGTGGTTTTAACTCTTCTAACAAACATTCAGGTGGACAGTAATATTTGAGTGCTAAGAAAGGCTATGGACACCAGTGGCACCAATATGGGAGAGATTGGCCAATATACTGTATATTAGTATTAGTCAATGGGCCAGATCTCGAAAGGACACCAATCAATCCCATCTAAGGGGATAATTATTATAGCATAGTTTGTAATATGTTACTATTAAGGGATAAGGAAACTCAATGGCCAAAGGTAATCAGATCAAAATAATATCTTCTCAATAATAAGATAATTGTATTAATATTACAATTGTAGCTAACAAAACAAATTTAGTGGGACTGATTTTCTCCCTGGTCCATGGATTGTATGCGGTCTCTTAGTTTCATGTTATAGTATGTGCACGTTGATTTGTCTCTGTATGTGTGTGTGTACTTACTCTAGTTGTACTTACTCTAGTTGTATTGCGGAAGTGAGCATGCTCGTTATTTCCCGCCTCCCATATGTGTAGGTGTTATATGTATCGTTGGAATGGCTGTGGATGTGTGTGTAGTCTGTATTTTTAGCCAATTGGCGACATCGGAAACGAAGGCTTACGGTGGATCTGTATGGTACCATTCTCACTATAGACGGTACCGTCTCGCCCGAAGGCTTAGGTAGCCATCAGCTTAGGTGAACCATATGATACCCATCTCGCCTTGTACCATTTTTGCCAAACCCAGATGGGACGTCACAACGTCGTCCACTTATTCCAGGTACCTATTTACAGCTAGGTGAACTGAGGCTAACACATGAAAGGAGACAAGCCCAATTTGTCTCCGCCCGGCCGGGGATTGAACCCCTCGTGTGTGAGACGAGAACTCTACCACTAGGCTACGGGCTGTGTATATGTATATGTGTGTGTGTGTACGTTGACGGTTTACTAAATTGGAGTAGCATAAAAAGTGAATGTAATTAGAGCCGTCTGTGTAGGTGTGCTTTTGTATGCATGTGATTGTGCAAATGTATATACAGTATGTGTATTTTCCTGCAGGGATCACGACATCCAATTGACTATTTGCATGCAGATGTGTGGATATTTTAATTAATTTGAGGTCGGAACTGCTTATATGTATGTTTGTGTGAGTGTGTACAATCACACACACGCACACACACACACACACATACATATACACAGACATATATACATAGAAACTGTATATATATATACAGTATATATATATATATATATATATATATATATATATATATATATATATATATATGTATATACATATACAGTATATATAGACATACTCCTAGATGTGAATATTTATCCCTGTGTCTAAATATAGCCTTATATATAAAACGCAAATAACCAGATTGTATACCCCCGAGTGACGCTGACCAGACTATGGGGCAAAGTCGACCAACCTCTCTCTGGAATATATGGGAATGGGAATGGAACAGGCGGGAATGAGGGGATGGGGGGTCACTAGGAATAGGAGTGGTCAAGAGAGAGAGAGAGAGAGGGAGACAGGGGAATAAGGTAGGAGGGGTCAATGAGGGAGGCATAGT
Organism: Paralithodes platypus; assembly: GCA_032716605.1. NCBI lineage: Eukaryota > Metazoa > Arthropoda > Malacostraca > Decapoda > Lithodidae > Paralithodes > Paralithodes platypus. The sequence goes on along the minus strand of CM064527.1, from coordinate 40,155,312 downwards.
ACTGTATAATATACTGTATATGCCTGGAACAAATAGAGGGTGTGGGGGAGACGGATAGAATATTTAACAGTAAGCAGTGTGACATAGGCTATATTAAGAGAGAGAGAGAGAGAGAGAGAGAGAGAGAGAGAGAGAGAGAGAGAGATAATTACAAGGAGTTACAAGGAAAAATGAGTATCTCAGAGGAATTGCGGTCCATTCCGAGGAGATACTCGAAGTGGAAGGAGAGAGGCTGTTTAGTGCACTACACTCTTTACAGAGTGTGCAAAATACTATCTACTCTCTTCTTGAACTGCTCTACTGAAGAACAATGTACAACTTCGGAGGGAAGTTTGTTCCAGGTACAACAGATCTTATATGTGAAAAAGTTTCCACAGATACTAGTGCTGAACCTTTTCAATTTTAACTTCCAGCCATGGTTGCGTGTTGTATTCATATTGAGGCTACACATTTTTATATAATCCACATTGTCAAACCCATTAAGTATTTTAAAAACTTCAATGAGCTGACCTCGTAGTCTGCATGTCTCCAATGGGAAGTGATCAAGAGCTCTTAACCGGTCCTCATAGCTCATTCTTCCAAGCGATGGAATAAGCTTTGTAGCCCTAGCTTGTACTCTTTTCAGTCGCTCTATATTTTTCCTGAGTGCTGGAGACCAGAATTGAACAGCATACTCCAGGAGAGACTGTATCAGAGAATTGTAAAGTGTGAGGACTATTTCCTTATTTCTATACTTAATATACCTCTTAATATAGCCCTATGATTTCTGATCTTTCTTTTCTACTTCAATGCACTGCTTGGAAAACTTAAGGGCACTGCTCATCAGAACACCCAAATTCTTTTCCAAGTCTGTCACTTCCAGAGGCATTCCCAATAGTGAATAGTCTTAATTGGGGTTTGCTTGGCCGATATGCATCACCTTTCACTTATCCAAGTTTAGAGGCATCAGCCATGTCTCCGACAATTCACCCATGCTGTTGAGGTCCATCATGAGCTGTTCAACCCCACTGGGGTCTTTCACATTCATTCCAAGCTTTATGTCATTTGCAAACTTTGAGATTACACTCAACAGACCAATATCCAATTTGTGACCTCTGTATTGATACCTAGTGCACTCACTTTTGACATTAGCCTGCAATGAGGCACTTTGTCAAAAGCTTATTGAGAATCTAAGTAAAGGATGTCTATGGCTCTTTTTTTTTTGTCATACTCACTCAGCATTTCATGGAAAAATTCCAGCAAATTGGTAAGACATTATCCTTGGCACCTGAATCCATGTTGAGAATCTGTAATTATATTGTGGTTTTCTAGGTAGTCAAATATCTTGTTTACTAATATCCCTTCTAAAAGTTTTACTATGATAGAAGTCAAGCTAATTGGCCGATAATTCTTGAGACACTCGTGATCCCCTTTCTTAAAGATTGGGGTCACATTGGTCAGTTTCCTGTCTTCAGGGACTTCTCCATTTTCTAGTGATCTATTGAAGATGTCTGTTAAGAAACGTGGGATTTCATCTTGCACTTCACGAACAACTCTAGGAAGAAAGCCATCTGGACCGGATGACTTGAACTTATTTAACTTATCTATTCCTTTTGCTATATCCCCTGGGGTACATCTGATTCTGCTAAGAACTTCACTCTCATGCACTAATCCTGGACTTGGCATGTCACTGATATTTTCCCTTGTGAATACTGAAGCAAAATATTTGTTTAGGGATTTAGCTATATCAGTGTCAGAGGTTTGTAGTTGGCCTGGTGGATCCTTTAAAGGTCCAATGCTACTTTTGAATGGCTTCCTGCTGTTCACATAGCTGAAAAACTCTTTAGGACTCTCTTTGCAGAGGGTGCAACGAGTTCTTCATTCTGCTTTGCTTCCTTTATAAGAAATTTCACTCCTCTACACATATTTTTGAAAAACTCTAAATCTCTTTGGTCTTTCTGTATGCAATCTTTCTCTTCCTAATTGCTGAAGCTATGTCACTTGTGAACCATTTTGGTTGGGTTGAGCCTGATTTTGTAAGTTTAGTAGGAACAAATGCAGCTTGTCGAGCCATAAACTGCTCTTTGAATGAGCACTAAATCGCATTAACATTCTCACCCTCAAGTCTGATCTGGGATAAGCTTCCCCGAAGGCCTTCAAAATGTGCACAACGGAAATCTAGTTTTGCACTCTGAGGCCTGGTGGGTCTGCTGCTACTGGCGTGATAAGATAACCTAACTAGATTGTGGTCACTACCTCCAAGTGATTCCCCAACAGATAAGCTGGTCACACTTTCATCTTCAGTGGTGAGCACAAGATCACGTATATTGTTCACTCTAGTTGGCTCAATCACCCACTGGTTCAAAAAGTTATCATTAGCAAAGTCAACAAGATGCCTACCTTCAGCATCGGCAGTTCTTGCTTCCCAGTTTACTAGGCAATTGAAGTCACCTAAGATCACACTGGTTTTAGCCTCGATAACAGCACTCAGTCTTGTGTACAGAAGTTCATCCCTTTCAACATTTTGATGTGGAGGCGTGTACACCAGAACAATCCTATAGATAGAGTTACCTCGATTGAGGTTCACTCCAAGACGTTCATGTTCCGACCTGATCTTGCAGTCAATTGGGTTTAGAAAATCACTGATGTACAAAAGAATTCCGCCCCCTTCCTGCATAGTTCTGTCTTTGTGGAACATTCTATATCCAAGTATTTCAAATTCCCCAACATTATCTCTGGTATCACAGTGAATCCAGGATTCAGTGATAACCACTAAATCAAAGCATTCTGTAGACAACAATGCCCGAAGTTCAGATAATTTATTCCTAATTGACCTGGCATTAAATAATACTACCTTAACCCGTACAGCCCCAGCGACGCGTCTGACGCGTCGGCGATGTATGTAACGCACAGCCCCAGAGACACGCCTGACGCGTCACCCTAATTGCGCCAACCGTAACCTCAGGTGTAGCCACTCAAGAGGGCTCAGATTTGTATGGGAACTGTGTACGTATCCCACGCAACCGTGCCGATGGTTGAAAACTCTCAAGGTCCACGTGCGTGCGCGCGAGCGCGCAATAACGGGATAATTGCCTTCAATTTTTTATTCTTGTAAAATCCGTTTTCGGGGGCTCTGTAGGACCATTTTTAAAGCTTTTTGAGCGGTTTTTCGTGGTTTTTCCTTCATTCCTAACCCATTCGCTATTGTTTCTGGAATAAAACCATTTTTTGAAAACCGGCCGGGTTCTGGTGTGCAAACATTACAAAACTAGCCGGGGCTCCACGGGTTAAGGGGATTCAGGTTATTCTTAGAACTTCCTAGCTTACCCTGTTTCCCGAAGAGAAAGGGGTCTCTGGAGATAGTGCATTTTCTTGCACACTATTTCGCTGTACACTATCAGAGGTATTGCAATCTCATATACTTGGTGAATCCTCACCTGAGGTAGAAGAACCTCTATCTAGTGGTTCAGACATTGGCAACTGAGGAGTAGAATCTAGAGGGAGTTGCGGGTCATCACTTAATCTACTAGGGAACTCTGTCATTTGTTGAGAGATATTCTTGCTCTCAGGGGGACTATCTCCTTCTATTGTGGGACCTCTTTTTGGAAGTTTGAGATCAGCTGCTGATGAAGGTTTGCATTCCTGCTGGGGGGTGCAAGCTGTAAAGCAAGCTGTAAAGATGGTGATTTTACCACTAATGCTTAAGTGCACACCGTCACGGAGGTAGAGGTTGCGCTTCCCATTGAACTCATCAAATGGGTCCAATAATCTCACCCCAATCTGGGTACATAGGTCAGCTAACTTACCATTTATACCTATTGCTTTGCTGGTAGCGCTATCCCCTCCATACATCCTGGGCAAAATACCAAGTATCATGCCTCTGTCTGTTTTGAGTCGGAGCTCATCAGCCAGAGTCATGACCTCTCTTATTATTGACTCTTTGGCACTGACTTTATTTCCTTTGAGAAACAGGTCATTACCACTGACCTGGGCTATTATTTCCATCCCCTTAGTCTTGGACCAGACTTTTTCTATTTCCTCTGTGATTTTGGAAATCTTTCCACCGGGGAGGCTCTTCACCTTTCGAACATATCTGCAAAACTTAACAAAGTTAGACTCTTGTCCTTTGACCTGAGAATCTCCAATCAAAATTGTGTATGTCTCTTTGTCACTAACAAGACCAAACCTGCATGTCATATTAAGTTTGTATCCTCTGTTGTCTGAGTGATGCATAGTAGGCCTAGTATTTCGCTGCCCACTCTGCATTTGACTATCCTTTTTCCCTCTTTTCTGTGAGGACTTAGGGATGTCATACTGACGTTTGGCAGTATCTAGAGTGCTGAATCTGTTTAAGAGAGAGAGAGAGAGAGAGTATTAAACAGATGCAATCATATTTCCAGACCACACATACCGCTGCTACTTGGTTGTCTGGCCTCAAGACTACTATACAGTGTATATATATATATATATATATATATATATATATATATATATATATATATATATATTTATGTATAAATCGGTAATGCAAAAGCTACAAATTAGTTGTTTGTAGCTCGGAACATGAACGTGTATTTAGAGAATTGATTACACAGAACATACAGTAGTTAATTCAGGGTATATGGTGTGCAACAATTTATTTGCCCACCTAGTTGGTATAATTCATGGCATGAACATATATTTGGAGAATTATTTGCACATACAACCAGTTTCTTAAACGAGCTTATCCAGGCTGCTGGTTACTCTGTTTGTGTCCAGTGGGAGGGATGCGGGAATCATGTACTAATGTGTTGGGAATGTAACGTTCAAATGCAGTCATGCTTTTGTTTTGTTTGTCACTTTATGCACGGTGGAATTATATGATGTTATAATAATAAGGAAAATGTATCGTTTGAATTGCCAGTAATATTAAGTTTTGAATTAATGTTCATATACTGTATATATAGTTTACTTGTATGCTTCTATAATACATTTGGTTACCTGTTTGCATGAAGGCCAAATACTTTTATAGGAATGGTTAAGTAAATGTAACCCATTGGATAATCTATTTCAATAGCCTAATATATAAGCAGCTTCGTATCTGTTGTATATTGAATGAAAAGAAAATGTTTATATACAACAGATTCGATCAAATGTATCGGTATTTAAGTAATTATGCTTAAAGTTTAGCTATTTATTGAGAATAATCTCTCTCTCTCTCTCAATAATGCAAATGTCACACCACTGCTTACTGTTAAATATTCCATCTCTCCCTCCGCCCTCCTCTATTTTGTCCAGGCATATAAGTATACAGTACTATGCCCCTCACATTGATCCCTCCTACCTTATCCCCCCCCCCCATCCCCCACTGCATCCCTCTCTCTCTTGACCACTCCTATTCCAAGTCACCCCCCCTCCCCTCATTCCCGGCTGTTCCATTCCCATTCTCATATATTCCAGAGAGTGACAGGTCGACTTTGTCCTATACACGGGTCAACGTCACTCGGTGATATACAATCTGGTTATGTGCGTTTTATATGTTAGGCTATTTTTAGACACAGGAATAACTATTCACATCTAGGAGTATGTTTATACATATATCTACTGTATGTTTTTCTTGTAATATTTATCCAACTAAGGAAACATCGATGCTCCGAATAAAAAATACAAACAAGCAGAGGGTTAAAGTTAATGTTCCGTTTGTAGTGTAGAATTATACAGGCCAACCAATCCACCCTAGAGTTTCCTTTATGCAACCCAGTTCTGATCATTCTGACATAGGCAAATTCGCATCATATCTGATTTACTACCTACGTAGGCTGCTGTACGTAATTTTGCGCTATATTATTCGAAGTTATTTCTGACTCAATCGAATCTTCTTATTAATTCCATACCTAATAGATACATTTCGGGGGTTTATTAAAGCAGTTAGAGGGGACAGAATGAGCTAGATTGTGTATCGTAAAATGTACAGTGCGGTAATTAATTACCGGTATGCTACATTTGAACCCTTGAACAAATTAAACGAACCCCCGAAATGCAAACATCTAGTGAAGAATTGAGAAAAGGATTCGTTTCCGCCTGAGACAGCTGTGATAATGTATGTGCTAGCATTAATGGCCGCGACTGTACAGCAGGTCAGAACTAGGTTGAATATAATAGGCCCCCACCCTACTGCGTTTTCTCTTACTCCTCGCCATATCACTTCAACCTTTCATATTGTTTGGCGTTATTTTTGACTGCCTCGTTCACGTGTTATGTGTCGCGGTGAACGTTCATTTCTACTGCCAATACCGCGTCGAAGGAGATATAGTTACAGGGAGTTACACATAATTGGTATAGTCCATTCATTACAGGTAGGCCATAAATCTTATACCACTAACCTCTATAACTAAAAAACGTAAGCCAGGGAATAGTTGTCGAAATTTGCAGCCCATTTGCTCTAGCCATTTTTAGATAACAAAAGATAGAGGTCACGATTGCCGGCCTGCCTATAATGAAGAGGGAATATTATCCTAAAGATTTTGCGGCCCAATCCAGGGAAATACTTTTGGTGAAAGAATAGATACAGTATGCTGCAGTACGTTCATTACAAAGTACTTCTTTATTTAAATGTTTTACTGAAGAACTATTTACAACTTTTGAAAGAATTATAAATTAGGTAAAACATATGTTATATTCTTAAGTGAAAATGTTCACATATGCTAGTGCTAGTTCCAACCAGCTCCAACTTTCCGCCAAGGTTGCTTGTTGTACTCATATCGGTGTAAACATCTTGTAATCTGCGTAGTCATTTGGTCATTTATAAACAATAAGTTGACCTCGTAGTCAACGCGTTTCCAACAAAAATATATCAAGAGTCCTCAACTGGTCCACATAGCTCATTCTCCTTAATGGATGGAACAAGTATTGCTCCTCTTTCATCAGTTATCCGGCACCTCTCCTCAAACCTAGTTCCATTATCACTCTTATAACTCTTGTTAACTCGCCAAGGTAGAAGGTTTTCCTGTGACAAGGTTTACAATTATGTTCATATACTTTCCATTACACTTATGTTGCAGACTTCACCGATTTCACGATCGACTGAACCCACAAAGGAAAGTATTATATAACAAAAAGTAGAGAAATGTCAGAGTACGTGGGAGGAGGATGTGTCCAGAGAAAGGTTGGAGGTCAGTGGGAAGAGGTATTAACTGCAGGCAGATAGATTAACGGGGAGACAAGAATACAGAGAGACAGACCGACAGGATATCAGATGAGTAGACACACAGACTGATTAGTAGACACATAGTATTAGTAGACACACAGACACACAGGCAGCTAGACAGGCACACATAACGACATAAAAACATTAACAGGAAAACACAGAGAGGCAGACCTAATAGAACAGACAAGACAAACATGTACACACAGACAAACACAGAGAGAGGCAGGTAGTCAGGAATAATACGAAAGATGTGTAAATATTGTAAATATGGGTATCTTGCAAGTGAATATATATGAACTTCCCACTCTCTCTCTCTCTCTCCTTCTTCTTTGCTATCCTTTCCTTCCACTGTCCTTTATTCCCGGGTTAGCTATCTCTACTAAAATTAAATCCGACCACCTTACTGGGATCGTAAGGTCTGTGTGGTCAGTGTATCTATGTAAAACTATGTAAATCATTTAAGTATAGAAATATGAAAATATAGTCCTCACACTTTACAACGCTCTGATACGGCCTCTCCTGGAGTATGCTGTTCAATTCTGGTCTCAAGCACTCAGGAAAGATATAGAGTGACTGGAAAGAGTACAACCTAGGGCTACAAAGCTTATTCCATTGCTTAGAAGAATGAGCTACGAGGACCGGTTGAGAGCTCTTGATCTCTTCCCATTGGAGACACGCAGACTCCGAGGTCAGCTTATTGAAGTTTTTAAAATACTTAATGGGTTTGACAACGTGGATTATAGCCAAATGTTTAGCCTCAATATGAATACTACACGCAACCATGGCTGAAAATTATAATTGAAAAGGTTCAGTAGTAGTATTTGTGGAAACTTTGTTCTACGTGGAACAAACTTCCCTCCGAAGTTGTAAATAGTTCTTCAGTAGAGCAGTTCAAGAAGAGAGTAGATAGTATTTTGCACAGTCTGTAAAGAGTGTAATGCACTAAACAGTCTCTCTCCTTCCACTTCGAGTATCTTCTCGGAATGGACCGCAAGGTCTTTTGAGATACTATTTACTATTTGTAACTCCTTATAACTCTCTCTCTCCCCCTTGTTTCTTTTTATGGTTTTGTTTGTTTAATATAAATTGACATCCATGGTATAATTTCATTGTTATGAAAAGTCTAATATCCAATATAGATAATACAGCCAAAATAATCACCCATTGACTTGGCAATTAGGATTATGATCACATGTTGTTCATTACCAGATACAATGGCCCCATTCACGCCAGTAACTGTGGTCCTCTCTCACTTCCCTTTAGAAACATCAGAAGGTTAGACAGGCCATACATAGACAGAATATTTTTATATTTTTCTGTAATCTCTTATTGTTTATTTTTTGTTCTTGTTATGTAAACCGCAACGAATGTCAGCTATACATTAGATCATTCCCACCTATTCAACTCGCTTGACTTCTTTCGATGTATTTGCTAAGTCTCACACTTCACACACTCACACTCTCTCTCCTCTCTCTCCGAAAAGAACAAAGACACCAATTACCAATGTTCAAACCACAATGAAGGACAGTGCGATCCTGGGGGTGCCACTAGCAGAGTGGCGAACCCTACATAGGTGGCATAGGTAGGATCTCCAGGAAACATGAGCAGAAATTTGACTTTGGGCCACAACCAACTGTAACATGGATGTATTTCTTCATATTTCTGCGTATATGAATACGAATACATGTATCATCCATTCACATATTATTACATACAGGTCATACGTTGACAAACCATCATAGCCACAAACCCATTTGAATCTTGGAAAAGTTATAGCCATTGTATGGAGAATTTAGAATGTTTTATAGTTTGCCATTATCTCGTTTGGGCTTATTACAAATTAAAATAAGTGGATGCTTACGTTGACTCGGGTGTACATGCATAATACTATTTAGACTTAGGTAATGTTCATATTATTCTCATTGTTGTGTTAGTTTTATCAAATATATAGTTTTATTATATATATCTCAATCCCTTTCGTTCTCGTTTACTTTCTACACTCTTCCTTGCTATATCTTCTTTAATGCTTCTCATGTTAGTTATCTGTATACATTTCTATTTGATGTCTCTGTTTCACCTTTCTCACTGTTTAGTTTGTTTCTGTGTAATGCTGCTTATTAATGTTTTCTCTAATATGTTACACTTGATTTACCATTTTTTCCGATTTTGTTATATATACCGTATATATATATATATATATATATATATATATATATATATATATGTATATATATATATATATATAAGGTCTCTGTCGCACGCTAATTCGTCGAGATTTCTTATTATTAATTTATGCAATTTATCACTGTCCTCCGTGTGAAATACTCTGTGTGAGTCTCTGTGCCTCATTCACTACCTGCATGCTTATTACCACGTCTCTTGTTTCTCATTCCTTTGTTGCACCCACATAATGTCAGAGCCTTTGTCTCCAAGCTGGTGCATAGTAATTCCGGCCTAGAGCTAAAGCAGCCGCGGAATGTTGTTTTTATTTGTATTGTTTCACTTGTTAATAATTGAGAGCTTCTTTGCATATCATGTAGTGGCTTCTTCAAGACACTTAACTTCTTAACTTTGTAATTAAGATTCAATTGTTTTATTTCTGATATCTCCGCTGATCATGCGTAATATACATACTAACATATTATATAGGGGGAGAGCGGTGATGGTTCGGCCACTTTTTGTTTAAATATTTATTGAAATTCAGGTTTAAGCAGTAGTACTGTATAATCTAGTTGATGTTAAAATGTTGCTTCGTTATTTGGTTCTTTAGCCTAATTATATCAAACCCTTTAGCTCTTTTCAGTTTTGAGCTATAGTTCCCGAAACACAAGTTTCTAAATCGACCGAACCATCCCTACCAGTGGTGATGGTTAGGCCAGAAGGGTGGGATGGTACGGCCACGTGTATTAATTGGCATAATCTTAAAATTATGTGAGTTGGATTGGCTAAACTCAAGAATTTATCAATTAAAAGACATATTTGATTGTGCTAAAGTACAAAATTAACTTCATAATGCAAATTAACCTCTGCATATTTGCTAAATAGAATAATGTTTTAAAACTGAATTAAGCTTTACCAGAATGATGTATAATTTAGTTAGCCTGTTACTGTCTGCTTTAAAATAATGCATATTTGGCCTTATATCTCTCTCTCTCTCTCTCTCTCTCTCTCTCTCTCTCTCTCTCTCTCTCTCTCTCTCTCTCTCTCTCTCTTCCGACCAATGTATAGCAGCTGCAAATAAGGCAAACATAGCATTGGGCTTTATTAAACGAAAATTTACATATAAACATGAAAACGTAATAGTGCCACTGTTCAAAAGTATGGTGAGGCCCCACCTTGAATATGGTGTGCAGTTCTGGTCACCTTATCTGATCAAGGACATTGTAAGACTCGAGTCAGTACAGCGTAGAGCGACGAAGATGATACCCTCATTAAGAAATAAACCATATGAAGAAAGACTTAAACGATTGAACCTGTTCTCATTAAAAAAAGAGGTTGAGGGGTCAGCTTATTGAGTGCTTTAAGATACTAAAAGGTTTCGACAAAGTCGATGTAAATGCACTATTCACATTAAACAATACTAATCAAAGTCGCGGAAATGGAATGAAATTAAAAACCAAAAAGGCAAACCTAGATGTCACAAAGAGTTTCTTCACCTACAGTGTGGCGACAGAGTGGAATAAACTACCAGCGAGAGTGGTGGAGAGCGACACAATAAACGCTTTCAAGGGAAGGCTTGACCTCTATCTGCAGAGGGCTGGGGTGATATTAAAAAAAAAAAAAAAAAAAAAAAAAAAAAAAAATGTATGTATATGTATGTGTGTGCACTGTACAGTATGTATATATATACTGTATATATATGTATGTATGTGTGTGTGTGTGTATGTGTGTATATGTATGTACCGGTGTATATATATATATATATATATATATATATGCATATATAGTTTGTAAGGCCAGACTGCCTAGTAAGGACCTTGAGGTCTGTGTGGTCTGTGTATCTATGTAGCTCTATGTAGCTCTCTCTCTCTCTCTCTCTCTCTCTCTCTCTCTCTCTCTCTCTCTCTCTCTCTCTCTCTCTCACACACACACATGCACAACATTTGACTCCAACATCCAAAATTGTATCTTCATAATTGTTCCAAAACATATATACTTTAAACAAATAAAATTAATCAACATTTTGGATAATTTTACTCTCTGCATAAAGTTAGGCATGTATCTCTGTCATACACACATTCACTCGTTCTTTATAATTATCTCATACTGTACACCAGTTCTCTCTCACATATTCACTCCAATCTGTACTGTAGTCTACTTTCGTTCTCTCTCAAACATCTGTAATAAATCATAATAAGCATGTGTAATATTTGTTAATAGTTTGAAGTTTATTTGACTCCCTCGAAGTTATGCATATATAATTACTATATTGCTTCATACATTGCTTCGTGGTCTCGATACTCTGGACTATCATTTAATTATTGTCACTTTGGCTGATAATGTTTGCTTCATAATACAATATACCATAATTCGTACCGAAACTCAATTTGCTTTGCAGTATCATGATTCGAGACTTTAGTACAAAGATTCATATGTTTCCATAGTTCATATGCTTTGATCTATAAGTTTCATACCTTAATCATAATTGTTTTATAGAGAACAATATTATTACTAGTCAGTTAAATTGTAGCAGTCGAAGGAATAACATTAAACCACCACTACTGATACCTCGTGTATGCTTATTCCTTCAACCAAATACTACAGCATGTAATTTATCAATAAATAAAATAATAGATACATTTACATCTATTGCCCCCCTATATTATAGGTAAAGCGGGATGGTTCGACCACTGGCGAACCATCACCACCCTCAACTGGCCGAACCATCCCGATTTTAAATAGTTAATTGTTTGGTACTCTCAACTTTCACACAAGAGAGTTTAGCATTCGTTTTTTACGGCAATATCTTCTGCATGCAACACAGATTCACCATAATAATGCATAACTCGCTGGTTGACATGCTCATGGAGGTAGAGCTTACGATATAAACTGCAAATATAACATAGGAGGTGCAAAAAAACACATCTGATCTGCATCGAAAAGTGTGGCATTTGTACGCCCAAAATTACGTGTGAATAACTTAAACAAACTCTCGCACTTTCATGCAAGATCTCGCGGCCTTAAGCTCGGTTCACACATGCACGAATTAACGTCCCGTCCGTCCCCGACCCCTTAAATAATTCGCCGTGCCTAGGCGGTGTCCTTTTTGTGCAGCATAAAATGGTCCATGTGGGTCGGGGCAACTGCCAGAAAACGTGTTAGGTCGGGGACACCTACAGGACACACACGGTAGCAGTCCTCGTCTAGATGCAGCCTGGCGGCGTTTAGACGACGATTAACGGGATGAGAACGGCGGGAAAAAAACGTTGGAACGGTCCTAGTGGCCATCGTGGCCACATGTGGCCTCCAGATTGATGCCGTCCTGCCTGTTTTCTTGGTCGGGGACGGACGTGACGTTAATTCGTGCATGTGTGAACTGAGCTTTAGGTTCCATACGTTTCTCAGGAAATGCACTGTCCGAACCATCCTTCCGTCCGAACCATCACCGCTCTCCCCCTATCAACTGTGTATTGCTCCCAAAGATGCTTTTTTTTTTTTTTTTTTTTTTTTTTGTTAATCCCTCTCGCTATCCTGTGAACTCGGGGGTTGCCGTTCAGCTTTCAGAAATAGAGTTGTCATAATTACCTCTCCAAAATTAGTTTTCTGCCCTCAGCTCACTCAAGACAACTGTAGAGGTTGAAGTAACTAAACAAAACGTTTCTAAACACCTCTGATGGCCACAAAGGCTTTTGAATAAAGTGATGAAGGTCCTCGAAAACTGAGAAGGTTAACCAACATTGTTGCTTATCGTTTTAGGGCAGAGTTATTCATTTTGCATTAATTCCTTGAGGACCTTGACGCATGTTGACAGTTTATTCTGGCCATCATTACACGATTGTGTACAGCTTGGGAAGGATCTGTGTGGATTAACAAGGTAAAGATTATCTCAATTAACCCACTAACTACTATAAACCCTTTCTAATCTAAATATAGTCGTCTATTACCAGTCAGAATAAACTGCCAAAGCGCGTCATAATTATCTCTCTCTCTCTCTCTCTCTCTCTCTCTCTGAACCACCCAACTACAAAATCATTTCCCCCCCCCCCCCTACCCTATACCACTCAGTGTGGATGACGTCACCCTGGCCACTCAGTATGCATTGTGTCACCACGGCCACTCAGTATGCACACAAGCCATGAAAAGTACACACAAACAAACACAGATCCACGTGACCGGCCTATCAAACAAATGTGATGGGGTAAAAAAAACACTGTTTACTTGTTCAGGATCCGTATGCACAGAAATAAAAACTTGTATGTGAGCGTGTGTATGTGTGTATGTGTGTGTGATCATATGTCACTGTCATATTTTGTTCATTTTACACAATCGAAACTTCATCACGTAGAAGAAAAAAAACACACCAATAATTGACGTAAATAAACAAAAACAATAAATCCCTGGACACAATTAAACATCAATTAAATTATCCCATCATGCACCTCTGTGTCGTCCAGTCAATCTGTTCCTATCAATTAGAAGCCCCACACACAAGCTTCTTGGAGTGACCACCAGATGGAGAATGGTCGCTTTGGGGACTAACCAGAATATTTGTTATGACAAAAAGAATTATTCCAAGATTATGGGTTGTATTGTATTAGCTGCCATGAGTATGATTTTTGAAGCAGTTTTCGTGTGTTTAATTCGTAGGATATTCACCCTTTGTAAATAATTATACAAAATTGAGTTCTCTGAATGTCTCAAACCTTTGTACAAAATGTTATATCGCTTCAATTGCTTTATTCAGAGGTTTATGAAGTTAATAATTCATCCAATGTAAGTTTCTTAGAAGTGTTTGACATATATAGCGTTTAAACCTCACGTAGAGTAGAACATTAAAATAGTCCATAAAATAAGATAGTCATTATGTATGATATTGTTACGGTACGGAAACTTCTACACATAAACAGGACTGATTAATTCGGCTGTCTCTGATTTCGTCCTTCCCTTACACGTTATTTCTATATAATTAGATGCAAGATTATATTTTCATCTAAATAGTATATACGCTATTCATTGATGTTATATTTTATCGTAATAAGATAAGTTTTTACAAGAAATCAGCAGAAGTTTTGGAAGATTTAGTAAGCTAGTTTTTGGATACGAAAATTACAATCAGTTGCTCGCACGTGAGAGTTTGTTTGTGGGGAGAGGGATTAAGGAGAAGGTGTATCATACGTCGGGCAGTGATAAGTGATGTGGTGCTGACTCATTGTCTCATCTATTTTCAGTGACTTTTAAAAATAGTTAAACTTATTGGCAGTAGCCTATTCTACTGTGTATAAGTCTACTATAACATGTGCTTATTATATATAATATTTCTATAAGGATTAAAGGATTAGGTCTTTAGCATTCCTACTTTGCAAGCAATTTGTGGATTCTCATATATGCATTTTTTTCGCCATGTGTAATGATTTTAGGGAAGTTGTTACATATATATATTGTGTGTGCATAAATAGATATGTTACTACCAAAAAAAACATCATTTGTGAATAGAGTGTCTTTCAACCCAGGGACTAAGGCCAGACTCTTAAGAGGTTCCATTGGGCGAATGCGGCCAGACTCTTAAGATCCATGACATAAAAAAAAACTTTCAAAACATCTCAGTGGCACTCAAAACAAAGCAATTTGTGATTAGGTGAGATAATTCCCCTCCATTACTTGCTACCACTCCTACACATGTGTCCCAACCCCCCTCCCCCTTCCCCTCCCTTTTTCCCCCCTCTTCAATTATCCGGTATTTCCCCTATTATTCCCAATATTTACCGAGTATTTTCGTGCGAGGACAGGTGGGAGAGAGGGGGCGGATGGATGAGTGTATCTCTGATCCTCTAAGCCAGCCTGGGAACTCTCCTTGTATTTCAGTACCATGCGAGGCAAGAGAGAGAGAGGGTGTTTCTCTCTCGCCAATCAAGGTCAGATTATGGCCGTGGGGCTAAAATATACGATTTTCACCAGCCAATTGCTGTTACTACTTGTTTTATTGCTTTCCAATGTTCATATGTTCATATTAAAAGTAAAATAGGCGCATATGGATAAGTATTAATTTTATATATGGTAAATTGACGATCTTCATCAGGAATGAATCCAAATACCTTCGCATGGGGGGCACTTTCAAATACCATAGCTGCGCAGCTTATGAGTTAAACGAAGCTGCTTATAGTGTTGGGTTGCCAAGTAAATTACCATTTGTCCTATGATCTATCTCCATAGCGACTGGTGGTCACCACAAGAAGCTTGTGTGTGGGGCTTCTAATTGGATTAATCTCAATTTTGGAAGCACAGTCAAGCACATAAGTTGCGTTCTACCTTCATAATTTCTAGTTCGGATATTTTTACTCCACACACACACACACACCCACACAAACACTACTAATATTAACTAAACAACAGTACCCAATCTGACTCAAACTGCCCACCCCACGCTGCTTAATTCAACTCGTAATCTGTTTGGCTTTCATTTGTAGTTGCCTAGCTTGTTCCAGTAGTATAGTGAGGTTGCGTGCGAGCTAGCGAGTATAAATGTGCATGTATGTGTGTGTGTGTGTGTGTCATTGAGTAAGAGTAAATGAGAGAAGAAGCACATATTTGTGAAATAAATGTATGTGGGTGATTATGATTATGTGAGTAAAGGGAGTGAGCAAATGTGATTGCATGTAGCTGGGTGTGAGTGTGGACATGGATATTAGTTACAGTGTACAAAGGATGTATGGCACAACAAAATATGTTATGACGGTTCTTTTTTTCTAGGGTAAATAACCAATGATTGATCTAGGACATTATAATCTCTCCTGCATCCACATATCTCTCTATTTGAAAACTGGCAGAATATGTATGGCATAATCCACATGCATTGCTATCATGAAATAAATAGAGTGTGTTGAAAGATGAACTGTGTTACTTCCACTTTTACTAATTTAACTTTATTTATCTCCTTTTTGAGAGTAACTCCACACACACACTGTTTTAAATACATTACTTGTATGATAAATGTGATGGTGTTAACCTTTAAAGCGCGAGCTGTATGTAGTGAGCACCCTACTGCCAGGAGAAAATACTAGGTTTCATTCCCGCCTAAAATAGTCTTTTTACGATAAATATCGTTATTACTTATTCATATGCGCCAATTTTACGTTTAATATGAAGATATTAACATGTAACAGCAATAACACAAGTGGGAATAGTATTTGGGGGGTGTAAATCGCGAATTATTGCCGAGCGTCCAGTCATGAAATATGAGGCGGACACGACTGAGTCTCTCTCACTAGGGGTTTCGAGGGGGATTATCTCGCTTAATCACACATTCCTTTGTTTTGAGTGCTACTGGGGCCTTTTAAAAGTTTTTTTTTTTAGGCCTTGGATCTTAAGAGGTTCGTCGCCTTTGCCCATCAAAACCTCTTAAGAGTGTTCTCGCCGTTCCCTTGTTAACACTTACGCTGCGGGCACTCCTGAATGATTGATCAAGTGTTTGCATGAAATTAAATTTATTCAGCCAAATACTAAAAGTAAATAGCTTCAAAATTACACTAGATCGACGTTTGTAGCGTGAGGGATTAATCAGCAACGCTATCATAGACATTCGCTATTTTGAGCGAATATCACTAATGTCGTGCTACATTTGCCTTTGGCAACGCTGCAGAGTCTAGCAAGATATACCTTATACCTCCTCAGTGTCACGGCTGCCTGACTGCGGACGGGGGCCTGCCGCGTTCCCGTTCACTCGGACTCGTCTCCAAAGGCTTTGAAAGCCTGTAAATGGCTATAAATTACCATCTGCATTCCGGAACGTCTCCCACAGCCAATGGGTTAAGGGGACTGACCGGTTAATTACAAACTTCCAGGTCTTACTTTCAATTTAAATCAAATTTGGCACAGGTGTATATGACCATAAAACTAGATCAACAACATTTTTATTTTATTTTATTTTTGCCTTTTTCTTGCAATTTAGGTAAAAAAAAATGAAAACCATAGCACTGCAGAAAATTATAAACTCCTACAGAAATCCCCATAGCACATGTTTTGTGTGATCAAACAACTCACAAAAGGTGTATCTGTAGTTGCTATAATTTGTTTTTATATATTTTGTGTATTTGTTCGATTTAGGTGATTACGGATTCAGGCGAATATATTTATAGAAAATTACAACTTTGACGACATATTGTGAACAAAATTAAATTACTAGATTAATTGGCTTTATAGGCCTTGTAGTGTTTTTAATTACCTTTCCAATGGTATATACACCATTCCTATAGGTCCAATAATAACTGTAGAATAACATGCGAAAGTATGACAATATAGGTTCTGAGAAAAACAGGTGAAAGTCTAAGGTAATTAGGTGAACATTTTTACTTTTGTTTTTTAGATTTACAATATTTTACGCAGGAACATGGCAAAGTAGAAGATAAAGCGTATGGGAGGTTGTAGAGTAGCTTACGCTCTTTCGATTTATATAAGGAGCCTCCTCGTATACCAGTAGTTACTGAGCATGTTAATTTCAAAGTTCGCTGTATAACGTTTTTAGAATTACAGGAAAAGTTTGGAAAACATAAAAAAAAACGATTTCCAATGGGTTTTCACTAATAACATTTCACTGGCTTATGAAGGGATGTTGACTCTTGTTGAGTAAACACCTATTGGTATTTTCAGGATTTCGAGTTTTTTAAGCCTAAATTAGCCGGTCGGTCCCCTTAAAGCAGTGGTTCTTAACCTCTGGGTCGCGACACAACATTGGGTCGCAAGCCAATTTGAATGGGTCGCCAATGCTCTCTGAGATTTATACTATTATTGTTCATATTTTCTTATAATTGATATCATTATGTTGAATAACTCTTTGTTAATCAAAACTTAGATTCCCAAGTAATATCTATGTTGATTTCGCTAAAGTCAGATGACTTTTTCGGCTTAGAAATACTCCCCAACACTTACCTCTGCAATTACATTTTAAATATATCCGTTGGTAGCCTATGTGGGAGGTG